>WBMW01000788.1:529101-539898 GCA_013396635.1 Penelope pileata
TTGTGTTCATCATTTGCCAGTCTCAGACCATAACACAGGACCACATTGTGCACTCAATTTTTAAGAGATACTTGTGATGGGAAGCACTCTTCCTGGAGATTCACAGAAAAAAAAAAAGAGTTGAAAAGAGCTTAAAATATCTTCTATTTTAATTATTTGTTCAGTTCTTCACATGTCAAATCACTCAACAGGAACCTAGTCTGGACTATAGCATTTCTTTAATGCCTATGCCTCTCCAATCTCTCTCTCTCCTTCCCGTAAAACAAAATTTTAAAGTAACACATACAACACAAACACTTTCTCAACATACAGTCATGTGGAAACAACTGCCCAAAAAAACCTAGAGTTGAGTAGGATAAGACATTTGCACAAACAGTAATACTGATAGTTTAATGATAAATATAACCTACTGCAAAGACTTTAAAGCAGCATAAATTAAACTCCAGATTTTAAAGCAGGCTGTAATTAGTGCCTAGGAAATGGCTTCCCTGGAGAGAAGCTATTCCACATTTGCTTGCAGCGCCTGCTCACTCCTTTGTTGTATACAGCCAATGAACAGGAATATAGCTACTAGACTACAGCACGATAGGTCTCAACTCTCCTTCTTACATTACCTCTCATTTACTAAATATGAGCAAACAATTACATGCGGAATTGTCATTGTAAACAAATACAGTGAGTATACACGGTTGGACATTTTTATGCAAGGACTTGTCTGAGCAGGTGTATTGCAATCTCTCAACCTTTGGAGACTACTGGAAAATATTTTAATTAGTATACCAAAATAAGTATTTGTAATGGCTATTAAATGAATGCAAGCACGTGTTTCAATAGACAGAACTCTGTAATTCAAGTAGTTCTATGGGAGGAAACCTATATAGATTTTCCTTTGTAAGTTCAATAATTGGCAACTTCACTTTTGTTGCCTTAACATAAAGGACTAGAAGGAAGAGATGTGAAAGGAAAGGCTAAACGGGAGGAGCTCTAACTCCACACAACTGCTCCAGGCACAGAACCAACAGGAAGCAGCACTCTAACCCCATCCACAAAAAGGGACTGAGTCATCCCCTTCTACCAGTATTTCAGTGAACAGCTCTGGTGTTGTACTATTTTTTTCCTCTTTTTGTTTTTAAATTATCCACAGTTACTACAAGAGTCTCATTTTATGTCTCCAACAAAATAGATTTGACTGGGAACTTGATTACATTCAGCTGCATGAAAAAAAGAAAAATCAAAGGTATATTAAGCAACACCGACCACATTGCTGCAATAGAGACAGTCTTCTGGTTTACCCAAAATATTTTAAATCATTTTTCATCAAACTAAGTGTGGACAAAAGCATAAGAAGTTGATTAAGACTGATCAACCCACTTCCCTTGTTTAAGGCTGGAACAACTCATAGCCTCCGGTCTTTAAATTCCTCTAGGTTCCCGTGGTATAAAAGTTAGTACTACTATTGGTGTCCACTGAGAAACACTCTGATAGCTTCACAAATTACAACCTCTAACAGCTTGGAGTAAATTAGCATTGCATTCTGATGTTTATTATTCCTTGACTCTTCCCAGACTTCACCTCTTGCATTTCCCATTTAGGAGATGGTAAATATTTATTTAGCATATCTGTCATATACAAGGATACTATTTTCTCATGCTTAATCCAAAAATAGCACAGATGGAGCCTTCATTTTTATTTGTCCCCAGAAATACCAAGGCATATTTCTCTCTTCAAGCAAGAGTATTTTTTTTAAACAAATTAGGATTTCTGGTTTTTAACTATGTTCTCCTGCCACAGTTATTAATTAAAACTCTTACTGAAGCCATTATTTAGCTGCCTGAGAAAACATGACCTAAGGAGGCCACTCTTTCTGCCAATCGCTCCTCCTGCCAGCAAGCTTTCAATAGTCTGATAGGAGATTTCAGATTTACAAGACTGCTACCAGCTTTGGGGGAATGGAAGGCTCAGTACCCACCAAAAGAGCAAGTTCATCATCCCACTGGCAGAAACACTGTGCTGTGAGACTGACAGGTTCAGCTCCTTGCTGCCTGCTGGCCACCCCGTGCCCGTATGGTTCCTCAGTTCTTGGCCTTTGCCGGGTATCTGCCATTCAGGTAATTTTCTCCACAGAATAGTGCTGGTTCCCAACCAAGTGGACAAGAAAAAGCACATGTTCACGTTGAGGCTCAGTACAGCTTGGGATACAGGACTCATCCCGAGGAAACTAAACATCACTTTTTCTCCTGCATGCTTTTCCTCTCCGTCTTATCATAATAGGATTGCTTTGCTTTGCATCACAAGCAAAGCATTGCCAGTGTCTTTCACAGTGTTGCCAGAAATTCGGAAGTGTTTTTTTCCCTTCAATCTTGGATGTGCATGCCATGTGTATTACAAGTTGGAGGGAGGAAGAGAGAAATGGAAGAAACAGAACCATTCATTCCCTCTACACAGTCCACAAAATGGACAGGTTGAGGGCAATCCCTAGTCTGGGCACACAGACTATTTTTTTTTTATTTTTTAATCAGAATTGGTGCATTCACACAGTATTGCAAGTATGAATGCACAAGCCTCACAACAGATAAAACAGAAGATGCTTCAACAGTAAAGATCAGACATGCCAGCAACACATCGATGAAAGTCAAGCTGTACAGTTAGGAACAGATGCTCTAGAACATACCTGTCAGTACCAATCTATAAGCTTCAGTGGACAAAAAGACAGTTGAAATTAAACAAGTAACTAAATCATCATGAGAAAACAATTATCTTTTAATATTGGAACTGTAAATGCTAAGAACTATGAGCAACATAGCTCCAGACTTTTATCCCCTCTTTCTCCAACTTCAGTGGTTTTTTCATTCAGATGTTTTCCCAAGTTTAGAAAAAAAGAATATGTACTTTATTTTCAAATTCTTCCACGAGTTTTAATATCTGAAAAGATTACAAATTCCAAAGCATACACTGTGTTCAGCATTTTTAATGAGATTGGAGATGTCTGTGCCCAACATTTTCAGTCTGAAAGAGGAAAGTTATTTTTAGCAGCTCAGTTAAACTTATGCAGTTAAGGATCTAAATAAACATAGGAACACTCTACTGGATAGCAGTATAGGATATGAATTTATAGTATGGCACCCCTTCCTTGTTAGCTGCCCATGCATCCGTACTTCCACTGCAGCAAATCTCAAAGAACCTAGTAGCAGTTACTACAGGAAGCTGACACAGAGTTAATATTTAGTTTCCCCTGCCACAAATTGCTTCTATGCCCACAGCTCATCTGCATTGATTTATTTTCAACCTTACTGAGGAAGACTCAACCAACAGGCAAATAAGTAATTTTAACCCTCATCATATAAACAATATACTGTGGATGTTGTGGTTCCACATAAGCCAAAGCCAGGATTCCAGCCCTCTCAGCCTGCCCCAGCCCTGACTACTCCCTCTGCCTTGGCTGCAGGACTCCTGTGGCCATGCAGCTGAGCTATTGCAGCGCATTCAGCTGGTGACAAACCAACTCCTCCTGGCTCCTCCACTCCCACAGACAAATGAGTTGTTCCCAGAAACTAACACACAAATCTAGCACCACAGCAAAAGGAATGGGGGTGTGCAGCCAAGGGTGGGAGAAAAAGGCAGGACCCAGACAGTCCGCAGTCAGTTCTCCTTAGGCTGCTATTGGGAACCTGGGCTGATTACATCAAACCCACCTACACCTCGCAGGACTTCTCAGATAAATCTGTAGTAACAATGAGAGATATTAATATGATAATATTCACAGATAATGTGATTTTTAAAGTCTGTCACAATTAAGAAAAATATATTTTTTAAAATATTCTGTCCATATTGTTATTCTTTTTCACTTGTCTTAACAGTTGCTTTGAACACAACCCAGTGATGAAATCTTTACAATCTCATCACACATACCCTAACACAATTTTTCTTCTAACACTGCCTTAGATTAGTCCCCAGAGTGTGAATACCTCGAGAAGAAAGAAAGGAAGAATTCTCATGGAAATAGCTACACAAATGAAGCAATACATAGACATATCTGAATACAACCCTTTTTGAAGCATTGCCACCCTCAAAAGCCCACTAGATAAAAATAGTTATAGGCATAGTGCTTTCCTTGGTTTTGGAATGAACTTGCACCAAGAGAAAGACCTACAAAATACAGCAATTCAAGGATTTAATTCCACTAAATCAAGCCTTCTCCCTAAGTACTGCTTAAAGATAATTTCTGAATTGCACTAAAAATAAGCGTTTATTTTTTACTAAATCAAAGGGTTCAATTTGCCTCAGCCAGGCAAGAAATGACTCAGGACTTTCCAGATCACTGTTAGGTCTTGGTATCCTTTATTAAAAAAATGCCACCTTTTAGAAGACTTCACTACATGCTATAGGCTGCCCAGACAATATAAAAATTAAAATGAATTCACCTTGTCAGAAATTTAAATAAATAACCCAATAATATTAACTGGAGTAATTGAAAACTTATTGTTCAGGGTGCATAAAGAAGGCAAATAGAACTGGAGAGCATGAAAGCAATGTTATAAGCTCTAGAAGAAAAAACAAACAATCTTGCTTCTTAACAATACAGAGCTCAAAGCAGGACAAACAAAAACTTGACAACATTTCTACTGTATATGGATATTAAAATGTCCTTCAGCCATGGGGAACTGAAGTTGTTTGATCACTCAGGTCTCACTTCTGTTACCAACATCAAGCTTCTCAAAGCAGGTAACCAGGCAACGTTTAGATAACGCTTGCAATGACAAGCCTGCAAGAGAACAATGCCAGCCAGGTTCTGGAGTATCAGTCAGTCACAGAGGAGGAAGCTGACTGTTGCTATTTGCAGATTTAGCAGTGCAACACCTACAGTATATTTGATTTTGAGTGTTGAAGTTGCTAATGCAGCGTGGTAAAGAAAATTCAATCAGGCCACAGAAATTGAAAATGTAAAGGTGTTTGCTTAAGGAAAGCTATTAAAATAAAAAGCACATGCAGTATGCAAGGCAATTATATGTGATGATTTAGAAGATGCAAATACTGAAGAAGCAAATACTCATTTTAGAAAAAAAATGGCTAATGCCAAGCAATAAATTTTCTACAGTGAGCTAAAGAATATAATGCAATAGCTTTATACTGGGCCTTGCATTTCTGTGTAAAAACTGATCCTGTCATGTACAGAACTGCCGCAGTTCCTGAAGTTTCATCAACTTCATCAAGACCTTGGGCAAACAACCTCCTTGGCTGAGGGAGTTAAAATACATTTTGAATATAGGAATATACTAAAGAACGTGTGATCTAAGTGGTTAAAACTAAACATATTGACTTTAACAAGCAGGCATGAATTCTGACTGATCTAGAGCTAACTAGTTCTACTACAGTTGCTAAAAATTAAAGTTGGTGTAGACTTAGCCAAAATAAAGGCATTACCAATTATCTCCAATATGGCCCCGACAAAATAATTAGCATGATACTTAAATGACTATTAGAATGTCATGAATGAGCAGGACTTCAAAGAAAGGTGTTTTTTGAAAGAGATGTTTCATTACGTTAATCAGCGTGAACTGTAACAGTAACAAAACAAACACGGAAGAACCAGAGAGGACAATATTATCTCCATTGTGAAAATATCCTAGAGGTTCCATAATTCTCATATTAACTGATTGTGCTTATTTTTCAGAACTCCGCTGATCCAAAAGCTAAACAAACAAAAAAAATTCTGGGTTCTCAACGGCTTCCTGAATATTTTCTGCTTACAACTCAAAACAGATTTGTAGTGGCCAGTTTTACAGCCAGCCTTCAAGCTAAAATTTGAGCTGTGTTTTGACTTGTGCATCACCCTAAAGAGCAATTCTTATAGGAAACGTTTGACCCTCATATTACACGAGTATTCCCTTTGGGAACAAAGTACAATTAAGGACATGTAAATATATAGATGTCGTTTAAAGAAAGGGAGACGGGTGAACAGAATTTTCATTAACCTCAAAAAATTGCATTGACTTTTTTTAATAACAAAATGAGGTAAGAAATCAAGATTTTAGTTATTAAATTTGGCCAGTATAAAGCTGAATATTAACGAGAAACAAAGGTCTGAAAAATAGAAGGGGACACTTATTGTATTGCCCTTTCAAGACAGTACTGAAGAAATGCAGATCAAGTAGAATGAATAATTTGTAATAGAAACCATACCCAGCTCCCAAGCAGAAAATAGACAAGAGACTAGCATTGCTTTAGGAAAAAACAGCATATATGCCTGTACCATTCTTATTTCTCCATAGGCACTAAGCTTTTCTTGGAGGCTTCATTAGACTGACTTTTATTCTCACCCAACACAGCCACTCTTATATTCTTAGGAAAATTCAAAAATGAAAATCTAAGTTAAATGAAACAACATAATTCATTGTCTTTCATTGAGTAAACTAAAATATAAAATTAAGTACAATCATTCCTGACATCAAAATTCCTGCAATGATAGTGCCACAAGTCCAAATCACCAGTTATACCACTGAAGGGAGATGGGGGTGGGAAGCGAAATTAAGGAAAGCAAGAAGAATGTATGTTCGTGAGAAAACAGAAGAGATATGACATGTTGACTTCCTAGATTTTTCTTCCAAATCTTAAAACATAACCTACAAGAAGATGATAAATATCAGATAATTGAAAAGGCCTTGGTTTCAAAAATGGAAGAGAATGCATATTTAGATGGCCAAGAATTTGCAATTCAAAAATTCATTAAGATCATCAAGAAAATTATTTAAGCATGTCATTTTGAGGGAAAAGTCCTAAGTGTATCTGATTATTCAGTGCACTACTACTCCCAGACCACAATGGTTAGCTAATGGATTGACTACAAGTTCTTCATGCAATATCACAGCTGAAGACTAGCACAATACTCCCTGCACAAAGGAGCATCTTGGAAATGCCAGGAAGTGGGATTACTTGTGTGTCTATTGTTCGGAAAAGATCAAAAACTGCAGTACTTTCTGAAAGAAACGAAACAAACAGAACCAGAATCTCATTTGAAATGATGTACAGAGCAAAACTGGATTTGGAAAGCCCATCACACAGACTTCAGAAGATTCTGCTACATTTCAAAGAAGATAGCACCTTAGTTTCATGGAGAAGTTCAGAATATAAGACATCTGAGTTCAAAAGGATGGAAACAAGTAAACAGAGGAACCCGTTACAAGAGCACCAATTCTTGCAATAAACCCAGCAGAACAAACTGAAGCAGCCAGACTGCAAGAGGGCTGCAGCTGCTGGCAATGAGTCAGCTTGCCAGGCCCGCCAGGTGAGGGAGTTCTGAGAAGCACCTAGCTGAGGGAAAGCCCATTTTTCAACAACAATTTCTACAAGGACAAAAGGAGAAGAAACAAAATTGCCAAAAGTCAGATGCACGTAGGAAAAAAAGGTACCACATTTTATGGAGTATTCTATTCAGGGGATGAAATGAGAAATGTTTCATATATCTATTTTGAATGAATAAAAAAATTATCTACATATCAAATAGCACTTTTCTACAACTCAAAAAAAATAAAAATAAAAAAATCATACAATTAACACCCTTTCTTATGCGAAGGCCATATCATTTACTAGGACACTTCTCTGCCCAATCCTCTTAGCATACCTACATTGCAGAGAAACATCATTTTTTCATCCAGTCACATGTTCTGAACATTGTGGACGTGAACATTTTACACGTCAAAAACAGCAAACAAAGAGTAATGATAAAACCAAATCTAGTCTTTTAATGCTTTTCTTGGATTTATACATCTCCCCTTTCTGACCGCAGCATTCTGCAGTGGCACAAGAGACTGTCAGAGAGCACAGCTGAACAGACCAAACAGATCTTTGCTATTGGAAAAGGGAATATTTCCTTCTTCCAGACTCAACATTGCTGTCCCCATTCTGTGTACTCACTCTGGCACTCATCTGACCACACAATAGAATAATTCTATTTGCTAACCCAAGGGGAAAAAAAAGAAAAGTCAAAACAAAAAGAAAAGAAGCCTGCTGGATTAGTCGAGTGAATCAACTTTTCACACTCTCAGACAAGTACCAGAGCCACAGCAACAGCTCAGGAGCCATGCTGCAACATCAACAGAGGGGAGTGGGGGAGCGGAACTGCTCCGTTCACAGCCATTATGACACTTGAAGTTCTGGTCAGTCTCTTCTTTAAGACCCACTTATCATCTAAAATCCGGAATGACCCACTTCAGCATCACAGGCAATCCATTAAAACATCTTGGCTGGTTTTATTTGAAGCTTCAAGGACAAGCTGCTTCTGACACAATACGCAGTATTAAAAAAATATATAACCATACATTAATTTAAAATATACACGAGTCTTTTTTTGAAGATCAAACAGCGCTGGAACTAGAAAGGTCTTACGACTTCTAACTACAAATGCATCTCTAAAATAAAAAGAGCCTCCCAGTTTTGAGAGGACAGTGTGGGAGAAACTTCATTATAAAAGTGAACCAAATATTTGTAATTTATTTTAATATTTTGCTGTGTATCTACACCAGACATACACCATGCTGTTTAATTAAGTAGCTAGTGCTTTCCTCCCAGCCTCATTTGCATGCGTTATATCTCACAGCTCCAGCCACGTGATCGCACTCTCTTTTTCCCCGGAGGACCGCCTCACTCAGCGCACTGGATGGACTCCAGCCCGGAGCAGCACGAGCGCTGTGCGCAGAAGGAAGCTGCTATCTGCACGCCACTCCACAGAGGATGCGCCAGGAACAAGACAATGCAAAATGTCAGCATCTACTCAGCACTGGGCCAGGGGGACAAGAGGAAATGGTTTCAAACTAAAAGAGAGGAGATTTAGGTTGGATATAAGGAACAAGTCTTTTACAGTAAGAGCAGTGAAGCACTGGAACAGGTTGCCCAGAGAGGTGGTGGATGTCCTGTCCCTGGAGATGCTCAAGGTGAGGCTGGACCAAGCGCTGAGCCATGTGATCTAGTAGGTGTCCCTGTTCACTGCAGGGGAGTTGGACTAGATGACCTTGAAAGGTCCCTTCCAACTGAAACAATTCTATCATTCCAAGTGCAGGTGCTCATTAGCAGCATTCTAAACTCAGCAGCCCACGAGAGGCCCCTCCCAGGCCCACTGAGCACATCTGCAGGATGCTGGCAGAACAGACATGCACTAGCTGATAGAAGCTCCATCCTCCAGTGACAAAGGCCTTCCTTCTCTCAGATTTCAGCCCTCTGGTCCCAACCACATCAGTGTTCACTACAGCGAGCGGCATGTTCTCCCAAGAGCAGAAAGCGCACACCGTTGTGTGCTCTTGGCAGCTCACAAACGCTGGGAGCAGAGATGACAATTTCTGCCATTGTGCTGTCTGGAGAGACTCAATGCTTGACTCCCCTCTTCAAAATTCTCTAATGGGAAAGCAGAACTTCACAGATTCTGTTGGCTTTCTGGTTTAATACAAGCAGTCTGTTTTACCTCAATTTCATTCTGCTGCAAAGCCAGGAAAGGCAGCACTGACACTGCAATGGTCTTTTTTAGGGACCTGAGGAGACACTGTGGCATCTGTTTATACTAAGTGCTTTCTGCCTGAGTTTGCAGGAACTGGAAACAGAACTTCAGAATCCATTTCTGCAGCTATTTATGCTGCCTGCTGGGTTCGTCACTCAGGGAAGCTCCCACCGACACAGGGCACAGGCTTCTGCAGCTTGCTCTCATAACTCGCTGCTTCCAGGCCTGTATGTTATCAAGAGCTGCCGAGAGCCCTTCCTGCCACGTCCCTCACAGTCAGGAAGCATGAGATAGTGAGAAAGCACTCGGATTTGCAACCCCAGCCCAGGCAGAGCAGGGAGGCGGCAGGCACCTGCAAGCCATTTGGAGCAGATGTCCAAGAAATCCCTGCAACACCACCATAGAGTAACTTTAGTAGCAGCTTTTATGCTACAATATTTCCTCTTTCTGTTTAAGAGAAACATTTGTATCTGCTCCATTTCAGATAGTGGAGAAATCACAGTGCCTTCTGGTTCTGTTTTTTGCAGCGTTCTGTGACTCTCAGCTGTACCTCCTCCCCACCCAGCCGGGCCAGGTGACCTCTTTCAAGTGAAAAAATAAAAAAATATTTAAAAAATCAACAAGGATTTACGTGAAAACACAAAGTGGTGAGGGAAGGAAAACAAGTGAGGGGATATTCTGAGGTGCANGGTTCTGTTTTTTGCAGCGTTCTGTGACTCTCAGCTGTACCTCCTCCCACCCAGCCGGGCCAGGTGACCTCTTTCAAGTGAAAAAATAAAAAAATATTTAAAAAATCAACAAGGATTTATGTGAAAACACAAAGTGGTGAGGGAAGGAAAACAAGTGAGGGGATATTCTGAGGTGCAATTTTGTTTAAATTTCCCCCCCCCATCGTTAAATAAACTAAAGTGGAGGGGTTTGCATGCCACCCGAGCTCGGCTCCCCGCAGAATGGGCTCCTCAGCATCTGCACATCAGTTCCCAGAGGAAATCAACTACAGGACATCTCGGCACATGTCGCCGCGCCTCGACTGGGGCACTGCCCCGCGGCTCCTGTCACCGTGTCACCGTGCCACAGCGTCACGCGGGCGGACGCGGGGCCGCGAGCGCCACGGGCATCGCCACGCGCGGCTCTCGGGAGGCGCCCACGGCGCGGCGGGGAGCGCGCTTCCTCCCGCCGGGCGGTCCCACCCCCCCGATCCGCAGGGGAGAGCGAAACGCCTCCAGAGCGCCGGCCGAGGATGCTCCGCAACCTCCGGACCGCCGCAAGGACGCGGCTCCCATCGACCCCCGTCCCCCAGCGCCGCACCCCCT
>WBMW01000788.1:540049-561175 GCA_013396635.1 Penelope pileata
CCCTCGCCGGCTCCTCCCGCACCCCGCTCCGTGCCCGCTGCCCGCGGGGGCGGGCACCGCCATCGGGACGCGTTCCGGCACCAACGGCCGCTGCGGCCCCGCGGGCTGTGCCGAGCTCCGCGCCCCGCAGCCGCCCCGGGCGCCATCCGAGGGGACGGGGATGGGGCGGGGGCGCAGCCGCTCGGCGCCCGCCGGACACAATGGGCGGCCCGACCCCACCTCCGGACGCACTCACCCCTCGCAGGAGGCTTCGCCGCGCCGCCGGGGCCCACCCGCCCGGGGTGGTGGTGCTGCGGTGCTGGCCGAGCCGGCAGCCCCGCGGGGCGCTGCGTTCCGCGTCCCTCCAGCAGCGCGCGGCGTTATTCCCCGCACATAGCGGTAACGGGCGCCGCGCTGCGCAGGCGCCGCCCGGGATCGCACAATGCGGGGGGGGCGGAGGAGGGCGCCGCGCAGGCGCTGGGGCAGAGCAGCGGGGCCGGAGCTGCGCAGGCGCCGACTTCAGACAATAGCGCGGCGCGCTCCCTCCTCGCGCCAATGCCGAAGCCTGGTGCGCATGCGCCACAGCGAGCGGCTGTGGGAGGTAGACGCGGCTCCCACCCTCCCCCCTCAGCCGCGGCGGGACTTGCGCTGTGCTCGGCCGCTGCGGGCGCGAGGACGTAGGCGGAAGGTACCCGCAGTGCGCAGGCGCGAAGGCGGCTGTGAGCCACAACAAAGGAGAAAGAAGAGGCACCCAGCGGGGACTACGCCTCCCAGCGCGCACAGCGCGGCGCGCTGCATGGCGGGATATGTAGTTCTCGCGGCGGTCGCTCCGCAGCTGGGGGGCGTGGTGGGGCCCGGCCGCGGCCGGCGGGTAGCGGCGGCCGGCGCCGCGGGGCGACCTCCGGGGCACGGGACGGAGCGCTGCGGGGCAGCGCCGGGAAGTTCGGTGCACGCCTCTACCGTCAGGCGGCGGCGCCCGATGAGGACGCCCTGCGGGCAGCCCGCCCTGGAGGAGTCCCTGCGGTGGTACCAGAGGCGCCTCCGAGGTGAGCGGAGCCACGGGCGGGTGAGGGGGACCGCGCCTTCCCGGGCAGGGCCCCGCCAGGAGCTGCCGGCGCCTGGAGCCGCTGCGGCCCCAGAGCGGTTCTCCAGAGGGGTTTCTCAGAAAGTGCTCGTGGGGCTGGAACTTGGGGTGAGATCGGAAATCCCTGCGGCCGCGCAGGGCCCGCGGGCTGCTGCCGGTCCGCTGCAGCCCGTCACTGCCGAGACGACGGCTCCCCGGGGCAGTGGTTGGTCAGTTCCCGTGCCGTGAACGGCTTTCTTGCTCTCTGCCCTGTGGAATCTTCTTCATGCATAAAACTAAGGAATAAAGCTACGAGTTGCCATACACGGTGCTTTATCTCGTTTCTGCTCGCTGTGGGGGAGCGTAGAAAAACACTAGGAAGTGTTTGTGTGTTGGATTTGGACTTCCACAGAGGCTAAAGTTTTGTACTATGACTTTTTTGACAAAGGAGGAGTGCTGAGTTAAAACTATGGCTGCACACACGCGGATTTGCTACTTTGTACAATCTCTGACAGCAAAATGTCTCTGCTTCGAGACAGAACATTGTCATGGGGCAGCTTTGTTTAGAGAGGCCACACGTTGGGTTTTCGATCACCTCTGCTGCACTGTACAGGTGTAAGTACAAGCTGAAGCAATGTATGGAAAATGAGGCGTATTTCCTAACTCTTCATGTATTTGTAGAGTGCTTGTAAGCATCTTCTACTTAGAATACTTCTTCAGATGTCTTTGCTTGCTTTTATGCGGGTCTGAGAAGGGGCTGCACTGTAACTGAAACATCTCATGAACCTGTGTCCTTGTTCTGCAGTGTCTGACTGCGTGTCAGGCACTGAAGCTCACTTCATGTTGACCTCACACATTGCTTCTAAGCCCAAAGGGTGGCACACGGGCAGTGGAGGAGGTAGACTTCTTGTGTGCATCCTCATCTGAGGAGATGCTTTGGTGTGTTTAAGTTCCAGAGTACACAGCTTGCTCTGCTCAGCGTGCGTCCTGCTAGGGCATAGGGCTGTGTGTGGGTACAGTGATTACGCTGTAACCACCCAAATTCCCTGAAGAGTGGGCTGTTCTCAGCTTCTGAAGCTGTGACAGCACGGGAAGACAAAAATCTTTGGAGCCCAAGCCTACTGTGCTCTCCCTGCGTTCTCCTAGCTTCAACATGCTTAATATTTCTTTATCTAAGTGTTCTTTTGTGTGTGTGGTTTGGTAAGTTTGGTTCATTCCTTGATTCAGACCAGGCTCATCATGAAAATGTGCTTTTGTAGCACTTTGTAACAGAGCTCCAATTCTTCTGATTTTGTCTTAGGCTTTTTGTGCATTTAAAATGTTCGGTGAAATTTTGCTTTCCCTCAACCAGAAAATCTCATGGGAACTGTCGTATATTATGTATCTTCACAGCCACAACAAGCTTATAGGCTTTTAGTTTGTAGAGTGTGAAGCGTGCCTTTGTACTAAGTTGTCCAGGTGTTGTAGGTGATGGCTTTAACTCTGCTTTAACTTCACATTGCTTCACTCAAGAACATTGCCTCTTGGACCCTTTTAACTGTTCATAGGAGTAGCAGAGCTCACCATGTCAAACGACTGCATGCGTGTTTTCTGTTCGTGCAATTTGTTTTTAATTTTGTCCTCCTCTGGATTGCTTTACACTGGATCCATTATTGCTCTTAAATCTCTTCAGAACGCGGTCTTCTGATGGATGTTTCCCTTTCCACTCTGGGAAGCAGGGACTTTTCATACAGTGCAAAGGTAGCCCTGATCCCTTACATCCAGGAGTTGCTCTCAGTGAGCTGATGTTGGCAGGGTAACATCCCAAACATTATCCCAGTGCAGTATAACAAGTTCCAGCGTGTTTCTCAGTGGTGTGCAGTTTTTAATTCCTTTGACCTGTAAGCACTGCTTGTATTGTTCCCACCAGCTTTATGGCTTTACTGTGGAATGAATGGATTTATTGCTCCATGAGCTGTTGAACCTCATTCTTTACCTGTTTTACATACATAGTTTGGGATTTTTCTACAAGCTCGTATTGTCATGTGATCTGCATTCTGTAATTTCATATAGCCTTTGGCACTACTTGATATTTTTGATATGCAACATTCCTAAACTGTAACCCCAGACCTTATGTGGATCCTTACTGAGGCATCGCAGCAGTTTTTCCTGGACCCAGGCTGATAGGTGGCAGCAGGTTATCACCATCCGTTCTGGAGATCACAAGAGTTGGAAGAATGATTTTTATGGCCTTACTCAGTATGATGGAAGGGTGTGTAAGTTCTGAAAGGTTACCAATTACTCTTCAGTGCGGCGTCCTTTGTTGTAAAGAGAAATCCTCAGAAGGCTGAGGCAGAGGGAAGTCCAAGTGTTCAGCAAACCGACTCCGTTAGCTGGAGGACAGAAAGCCAGACAAAAAATGTGACTAAGAAATAGCTTGTCTTAGAGCCCAACAGGGGCATTTCTGATGGAAATAATAAAGGCCTTATAGCAGAGCTTTTCCTGATTAGTCTAGGCTTTGTATAATTGCAGTCTTTAAGGGTGTGGGTACTGCGGAGTCAGGAGGGTGGCATTTGTGCAGTTAGGGCTATTAGGTTACTATGTAAACGTTCACTCAATTGAAACTGTTTCAAATGAACTTCAAAGTCCTCAGGACATAATAGAATTTCCATTCAGAAGTTATCCCTGAGGGAGGAGAGATACTTTCTGCTGGAGAATAAGAGCTGTGCTATTGAAATCCCATTGATAACCAAAAACTGGTGGTCATAGCGTGAATGTTGTGTGAGCCTCCTGCTACATCTGTTGTGAGCAGAGGGTGGTGGTAGGTCTCCTTTCAGCTACTTTGCCCTTTTCACTCAGCAGCAGTAAACATATGAAGGAGTTGATGTAAAATGCATTTCTTTATTTCTAGCATTCACCCAACTCCTTGAGCAGATAACTGTTCCCTTATGTATTTTTTTAATGTTAGTTTTCTGCCTTTTAAGTAAACAACGCTAACTTGCTTTTGGGCCGAAGTATAAGAGAAGGAGGAGGAAAGAAGTGGAAGGCCATCCTTTTAAGCTGCAGTGCCTGATAGAGGCATCTTGTAAATTTTTGTTGTTAAAAAAGTAAAATAAAAATGGGGAAATGATGTTCTCTATTTCACTGCGTTAGGAAGTGCAGCATCCTTTTATGTAGTTTCGGAGGATGAAGATGCAAGCTGTAAGAGGAACAGACTGAAATACAAGATCTAGATAAAGAAAATCTTGTTGTGCACCTGCTTTATGTGAATCCACATCTTTCTCAGTAAATAAAGCAGGAGAAATGTGTGATCAAAGCAGTCATGGGAAAAATGAGCATGTGGCCAAGTTACCAGCCTTGCAAGTGAACTAGTACAATGAAGCAGCTAAGAATTAAATTTCAAATGATAATCTATGTAGGTTCGTCTGAAAGCAATGCCTCCTATTTATTTCCATGGAAACTACAATAGATATCAAGAGCACAATAACGCTATTTGATAGAGCAAATTCTCAGCTACACAACACTTTTTCAACATAGTCACCACCAGCAGCTGTGCATTTTCACCAGTGATGAACAAGAGCCTATGTGCTACGCTCATAACAATCTGCATGGCTGTCCAGGACATGACTTGTCTTTCACATTGCTGTCACCACTGCTAAAATGCACCACCCAGCACCTCACTGTGCTCACATCCACTGTTCCACTTCCAGAAACATTCAGCAAGCGTCAGTGAGTGTCACTGGGTGCCATTTTTAATGCGTAGAGGAATTCAGTCCCACCCCTTTGCTTCACCTACACTCCCATGTCAGACGCCATTGGGTCAGAGTGCCCCTCTGCTGCCATCTGTCACATGGCAACAACATGGAACGGGATGCTGGTGGGAAGGTTCAACCTCTACTGCTGTACCACCAACATCCTTCTCTGTTATTGTGGGCCAACAGAATAAAATAGGAGGCATTACTTTCAGAGCATCCCTGGTGTAATTATAAATTTTTTAGTTAGGCTTTTTATTTTGCAGTTGTTTCTAAATATTCTTGCAGAGCAGAACATGCACACTTAAGCGAGGAGAATCTGTCAGAAGGAATTGGGAAGTGCTTAGTGTTTCTCACCTCTGAGGACCTCTCGCCCATAGGTAGACATGTGCTTTACACTCTGCAGAAAAGGCTTAGGCCTGGTGAGGATGAATACTGCAGCTCTAGGGAAGTTTCTTTTTAGATATGAATAAGAGCAGTGTTGGAAACAGCTGATTTCTTGAACAATGCAAAGCGACTATGAAGGCTGAGAAGCCAAATCAAGTGGATCTGTAACTCGTTATTTGGGAACACTGATGTGTTAAACGTATCTTATGACCATGTGAGGCACGGCTTAATGAACAGCCTGGTACCACTTGTTGTTGACCGTTGATGTGTGAAATCCTAGCAGCACAGGTAAAGTGACAGGATGCTTTCAGTCTCAAAACGGCCTTGTAGTATGTTGGTAGTGTGGTAGAATGTGTCTGTGGTTGGCAACTGGCTATGAAGAATAGCTATGCATCAGAATGGTGAGTAAGGTGAATTCCCAGCCTGCACAAAACACAATAAAAACTTAAATGTAAATTCTCAGCTTGCTTCCAAGTTTCTGAACACCCGTTTCATGTGAAGTTCCATTTTGATCAACAGCTTGCGCTTCTCAGATGGGAAGAAAGAATCAATTCTTGCTAGTGTGCTTCAATACATGATTTAAAATGTTCTGAGGAGTGCAAATTATTATTATTGAAGGACAGTTTTGTGCCACCCTGTGAAAATCTCTCCAGTAAATATTTTAAATATAACTAATTGGAGTTCTGTCTTATTAAGCAAACAAGCTAGACCTTTGTCCTGAGATGATACTTAAAGGAACTTTTTTATTTTTTTAATAGAGTTGTAGTTCAGTTTGTGTGGCTTAACACTTCTACCAGCTGGGGTTTTTTCTATGTCTTGCAGGCAGTTCTGTTGTTTTGGATGGTTGGTTCCTTTGCTAAGCTCTCCATTAGCTCCTAGAATATTTTCTGTGGCATTTCCGAGTTCATGAATGAGGGAGCTTTGGTGCTCTCATTTAAAGGAGTGCTCTTCATAGACAGTCTTGGGCAGTGGCTGAGAAAATGTCTTTTGTTCAGGCAACGCAAACAGGGTTCAATGCCTTCTCTGTTTTTTCAGTTTTCTCTGCAGTGACAAATTGTTCTCAGAATTTATTTATTTTTTCTTAACAATGCTGATTACCACTTATTTGGAAATACAGCAAGCAACCTTTTCCTTGCTGTATTTCTGTATTTCTCTTCTATTTCTCTTCTTTTCTGACTATAGGGTGGTTTTTTTTTTTTTTTTTTTTTTTTTTTTTTAAAGTTTGAGGAAGGGGTCAGTAATGTATCCAATGTTTAAAAAAGAAGAAAAAAAGATTTATCCTACAGTAGTAGTGACATGCTCATACAAAAAATTCTACCAACTATATTTATATAAAGATGCTTCTCTGGAGAAAGGATACCTGTAATCATGTATCTTCAGGGTTCAGTACTTAGATTTTGTGGTTAGAATGAGCAGAGAAGATTAGCCATGCTTCTTTCAGGACATGGAAGTGTTGTTATTCAGCATGTAGAATATGGTGCATGCTTTCTGAACTTTAATAAATGTTTCAGTCAGGGGCCTATTGGTTTTGCCTAAAGCATTGTGTTTAACTGAATTTAATCTAGTCCAAGGCTGCGTTCACATTTAGGTGAATGGAAGGGTAGGAGTTGCTCTGTCCCTAGAGCAGTGTGGTCTTGATCCAGTTAGTTTCTGTGGTTGCTTCTCTGAGATCATCAGCAGTGTTTTTCTTTTTCCTAGGGGTTTGGATAGCTGTGGCATTGCTAAGGTGCTAGATAAGTTACTGGCTTGTCCCTGTGACAAGTACTGCCTGTGATTTATATATGATAGTTGACAACTTTTTATGGAGCAATTGGATCAAACCTGATACATCAAAGAAAAAAAGGATGCATTGAGTTTTGTTGCTAGCTTGCAATTTTTCATCATCATAGGATCATAGAACATCCTGAGCTGGGAGAGGCCCCCAAGGATCATCGAGTCCAACCGCTGGCTCCACACAGCACCACCCAAGATTCAAACCCTCTGTCTGAGAGCAGTGTCCAAATGCTCCTTGCACGCTGGCATGTTTGGTGTCATGACCACTAACTACTGGAAACCAAAGAGCTTTATCAGTAAATAAAATGTATTTTTTGAGAAATATATTTTAGTCCAGATAAGTGGTTTATAAAATCTGAAATTGAGTTTATGTACATATTTTGACACTTCATGTATTTCGTTTTAGTAAACAAATGAAATATTTTGTGAAGCAGATTTTCAAGGGTATTTTTTAGTGGGTAGTGCAAAGTCACATCAGATCTCCTCTGTGGTATAGGAGATATCTTAATTACTTTTAATTACTTTTGTATGTCTGCAGGCTACCTCAAAAAAAAAAAATAATAAAAAGGATCTTAATGAATACTGGGGGGAAAATAGAGAAAAAAAGGAGGGGAAAAAAATAGATCAAGGCTTTCTTTCCCCTCAGCTGATAATATCTGCATATTAGATTTGAGTGCTTTTGGGAATCCTGGTTTGCATTATCATTTTGATTTGTTTCCAGTGGACGTTGAATGTTTGACATGGTCAGTGCTCTTTTGGGTGTGGAATCTCTCTATTTGTGGAGATCTTCAAAAGCCACCTGGACAAGGTCCTGGGCAGCCACCTCCAGGTGTCCCTGCTTGAGCAGGGCTTGGACAAGATGGCCTTCAGAGGTCCCTGCCGACTGCAGCCATGCTGCAATTCACCTGTGTCCTTAGCTGTACCTAACGTGTCAGTGAAACACGACAGAAATATATTCTCAGGTACTATTTGTAAAGTTTTGTTAAGATGCAGAAAAGAACGTGACAATTGAATTTTAGATATGCAAGCAGCTTTAGATACGCAATGCATTACAGTTTTACTGAGGCCTTGTTTCTGTAAAATATTTAATTACAGGAATAGCAAACTGAAAAAAATAGGCTGAATTTGCTAGCACTTAAACTTGCAACTTCTAAGTGAACTCCCACAAATTATTATATTGTCTTTAAGCAAAGATTCTTTGATGTCTAGTCGTTTGCATCCGTTTCAAATGGGACAGAAGTTGTTTTTTTCTCACAGTGTCTGGTATGTTTCTATGTTTTGGTTTTAGAAGAAAAAATATGCTGATAGCACACTGATGTTTACACTTGTTGCTGGGCAGTGCTGTATGAGCCAAGGACGTTTTAGTTTCTCAGCTTCTTGTACTGTCCTGCCAGCAAGGGGATGGGGAGACGCAAGGAGCTGGGAGGGGACAGAACCAGGGCAGCTGAGCTAAACTGGCCACAGGGATATTTCATACGTACAGCATCATGTAACCTTAGGGGAGGGGGGTTAGCCATGAAGGAGCCAGTGCCTGGGGAGTGGCTGGGCTCGGTCAGCGGATGGTGAGCAATTGCTTTGTGTGTGTATCACTTTTTTTTGTACATGTATTTGTATATATGTAATAACTGTTACTTCTTTTACTTCCTTTTCTGCCTTAGTAAATAGTTTTTTGTCTCAACTCATGAGTTCTGCTGTATTTTCTCCTAATTCTCTCCGCCATCCCGCTGGAGGGGGGGTGAGAAAACGATGGTGTGTGGTACTTAGCTATCTGCTGAGTCAACCGCAACAGCATCCACAGAGGTTCTTTCTGCTTCTTTGATGTTTAGAAAATTATTTTTACATTGATAGAAGCAACAAATGTGTCCATTCCCACTTGTTAGTGTTTGTTCTTTTATCCTAATGTCCCCAAATGATGTCCTTAGAAAAATGTTATAATGTACATTTTGCCTTTTATATATGCAGTTCAGTTCTAACTCAAGTAAATGTTAGCTGTTTGGCATCTAAAAACTCCTGGAAGCTCCTAACTCCTAGTTTCCCAGTGGCAAGATTTTTCCTTATAGCAGCAGCCTTTGTAACTCAGAAACCAGCAAGCATTTAAACAACTTTGTCAAATATTAATGAAGCTTTCAAAAATATAGAGATATTCTTCCAGAGACAGGAAATGTTCAGCCAAGAAATGTAGACATCAGTGTGCAACAGATAATGTTTTTAATGCGTTTCACTACTACTCCTGCCCAAAATATTTTATGGGAGAAAACCTGTACCTGGGTCTGTCCTTGGTGTTTTGTTTTGTTTTCCCCACTGGCTACAGAAGCAAAAATTTAGACTCCAGGGTTCTCTGACAGAAGCCTACAGTGAATGGGAAAATGAGGGAATTTTCTTGCTATCAAGTGACACACAATGTAATACTTTAGCTGACATTGAACATCACTTGGCAACAACTAATTGCAACACAGTTTGCTAAATTTTGAAGCCACTGCATCCATGTGCTCTCCCACTCTCATAACATCCTGTAAAGTTTAAGAATGGATGAATGACTTAGCTGTGCCCATTCCCTAATAACTGTATGACCTAGATTCTTTTGCTTTAGCCATTACCTTGTGAAGGCATTTGGGTTTGTTATAATAAATTATGACTGTTTAAAATGTGCTTTTGTTTCTTCTCTTACATTAACTTGGTTAAAGCATGGAGTACCTGAAAACCAAAAGAGGTAAGGCTAGTCGTAAGGTTACTGGGCTTTAAAAGTATGTGCTGCAAGAAGATTAATATATGAGAGGCAGCTCAGATTTCTATTATAGACTAGCATCACTGAAAAGTGAGAGGTAGCTGGCATACTGGGCTGAGAACCATGTTCCTAAACACAATGTTTTTGGAGGCATATGTATATTTTATGAATTATTGGAGAGTTATGGCAAAGCAGAGAAAATGACTGAAAAGGACTGTGAAAAACATTATAATGGGGAAAAATATTATTTCCCAACTTCAATCAAGATGATCTATCTGAACTTGAAAAGATTAAGGGAAGCCAGACATGCATGCTCAGCTTTTATTCTCTGACTTGAATTGCTGTTCACTTTTCAATTTGAAAGAAAGGAGCTATTAATATTTTTAACCATCATTATTTATTATACTCTGAGGCATGTCTTTTGAATTCTAGCCAGCAACTGCTTAACAGTGATTTTTTTGAATGTTTGTTTTTTATTTTTTAATAGTTGTTTTTCTACATCACACAAATTTACAGATTGCAAGCGCAGAAGAAGAGATGAGGGCCATGTATGCTGGAAAGCTCGCCATTTTCCTGGGCATAGCAGTTGCTCTAAGGAAAGTTGTTACCTTGTAAGCCTTGTTTCACTCTTGGAAAAAAAAAGTGAAATTCCTGTTCAGTGGTCATCTGTACCTAAGTGTTTCATATACAGTAGTCCTAAGGTAGAATAACTCTCCAAATAGTGCAGGATTAAATGAACACAATTTTGCTTCTGAAATTGAAGTAAAGTTTTGAGAATTTGGATTTTCATTTCATTTTTCGTTTTTAGATTCTTAATAACAGCTATTTATGAAGCTTTTGTGACTCAGAATAGTTCTGACTGGTAATCACAAATGACTGTGGCATTACTTTGGAAAAATGTAAAAGAAACATGTCTTGTATTCCTGATGGAGTGGCTGCGAATTGTGATGGGCAACTGTCTTAACTGGAAACGTGTGCTCTGTGGCTGACACATGGATCCCTTTCTCAGTTCACTCGGTGTTACAGTAGATCCTAGAGGTCCTGCTTTCTGAGCATTGCAGAAAGCCGTGCTACTCTAGGTTGCTTCCCTGTCTGTCCTGTCCAGTTAGTTTATACACCACTTAAAGGGAAGAGAAATAAACTACTCTTCTCCATTTATAAGAGGCAGTTGAAAGAAAGAAGGAATGCATGAATTAACTGATTGAGGTCCTGCAGTGTGAACCAGAAATATCATTGTCTAAAACCAAGCCTGCATTTTCTAAATCCCAGTCTGGTCTTCAGCTCTTCATCTGCGAATTTCTCCAGTTTCTTTTGTGGCATATTGGTAATGTGCAGCTATATTGGAATGATACAGTGTTTGTGGTTAGAAAGTTTTCATTTTTATAAAGTCAGCTGAATAAAAGAAAATAAAAAGGAAAAAGAATATAAGAAAAACATTGAAAATGAGAATATTACTGTATTGCTCCCAAGGAAGTCAGGTCTTGAAAGGGTTCATAAAGTATTTTAGTTTGTATGGAAAGTGTTTTTGGATTTTGTTTTTCTGAAATGAGTGTTTTTTATTTTTTACACTTGTTCAGAAGTCATCTGTCTCTATTTAATCAATGCTGTATGTTGTCTGCATTTGCTGAGTTTTGATTTCAGTTAGGTATTTTTCAGTTGTACTAGGCATTGCTTTGTCATGTGAGGTGTCACCATTAGAAATCACAAAAGCTGTCCTTTGAGCCTGATCCTGCACATTATGTGAAATACAGAGTGAGCTTTGTTTGTTGAAAAGTGATAAAACTGTGTATTCTAGGAAATATTTTAGTCAAGTGTATGGCTAGTAGTTGCAGCTTATTACCAGTGATTTTTAGTAGTAGCTACTTGTGCTGCTGTCGAGCCATATTGTATTGACAGGCTAACGTGCTATTTATAGCTTGTTATTTAAAAATGTAGTAAACGTTGCTTCCTCAGGTTGTGACATATCATAGTTTTGGCTGTTTGCGTTAGCTAACTGCTTCCAGTGGCTGGCTTCACATGAAGGAGTCAAGCTAGACAGATGCTGAATGCGTTTAGTTCTCAGTTTTTTTTTGTTTTTTTTTTTGACTTAACATAAAAGGAAAGTACTTTACGGTGGCTAATGATATGATTGTTTGCAGATCGTGCTAACAAAAGTATCCATCAACTGAAACATGCTTTGGAAGAAAGACAATTTAATGAGAGTAAGGATGAAGTCGAATTTGACCAGTCCTCTGTGGACAAGGGCAGTGATGATGTGGACAGGCACAATGACGACAGTGGGAATTCAGCCTGGCAGGAACCACAGCACAGTCAAGCAGGTAAAATTACCCTGAAGGCAAATAGCTTAAAAATTGTTAGAAATAATGTTAAATTCATCCAAAAAAAAAAAAAAGCACCAGTAATTTTGTTTATAATCAGTGTTTTGTTTTTTTATCTCTTCCTAGTTAATCAACTTAAAATTTTGTTGCAACATCAGGAAAGAATGGAAAGTGAAGCCTCTTCATCAAGGAGGAAGATGCAATTCTGCGTATGTTTCTTTTTGTTTCTTTGCGTTATTCAAATGAATGACACGCATGCTGAGATCAATTTTCTAGTATCCAGGAAGAGGCCATGAGTCGTTCTTAGATTCTGAAATGTAACGATTCTCAAAGATGTGGTCTGAACTTGGTGTGTTTATGACCACAGCAGAAGAAAAATCCCAGATACAGGATTTAGGCATTCCCTTTTTGTTGACCATGATGTGTGGGTGACAGTCCACATTGCTTTCAGCTTTCTGATCATCTTCTTTTTACCAGAAGTTCATCCTTTTGGTTTTGGAAACAGTTGACGTTTACTGCATGGTCAAATGTCTGTAAAATCTGTCTCTATTTTTCTTCATGACTGTACTTTTGAGGGTTCAGAAAGGCTTTCTTATACTGTAACAGTGCTTATTCTGCAGATGATTAGAGATATCTGTGTAGCACCAAGTATGGTTGCTTTGTACCAAAATGCAGTGGTCTCTGCCAAAGTTAGTTTACGAATTGGAAGGGACAACCTTATGCAGGTTTCTCAAATTTATCCTTCTTGAAGCAGAACTGCACCAAAATACATGTAGTATCTGCACCAAAATACATGCAGTGAACAGTTAGTTATTAATTTCTATATGTCATGTAAACTGGAAGTTTAACATTTGACCTCTGTTCTTCCACCCATTCCACACATTATTTTGGGCTGTGATCAGAATATTTATTAAAAATTCCCAAATTAAATGACAAAAGTTGTGTAGTTAAAAAAAAATAAAAAAGTAAAAAAATAAATTAAAAATTACCTAACAAGCATTTATCCTGTCAAAGGGAGGGTAGAGGCTTCTGAATAAAGAAATATCAGTGTGACAGTGCTGTGAGTTAACAAGCCCCTCCATTCTTTTTCTGTCAGGAAAAGATATTACTCTTTTCCTTTTAATGAAACACATTCTTTAGCACTCTTGAATATATTACACCAGTATTTCTCAGGTTAAACATTAGAACTGTTTTTCATTGAAAAGTGGTTTGAATAGAACAGATATTTTTACCATTTTAAAACAATACTATTGTGTCAGCTTTCCAGTGAGGCGGTTTAAATTCTTAGCTGCAAAGGGTCTTAAACTTTTGGAAAAGAGTGGAGAATGAATGGGAGCTGGAGGAACACAGCAATGAGTACCAAGTATTCTTGGAGCTACAACAAGTGTGACTCATGTTTTAAAACAATCTAAACCAGTTCATACAATAGCCTGCAAAGTACAGTGAATTCTGAGCAAAAAAAAAAAAAATGAGGAGTTTACATCCACTAAGCTAAGGTGGGATACATTACAAATTCAGTCTACTCTGTAAGTGTTTTTGTGGATGGTTCTGAAAAATCCTGCATCCATCTCTTCATCTGCAGTTCCAGATTTCTCAAGAGCTCCTCCTTTACCATGGTCAAAATTTACATTGGGTATAATTTGAAAGAAAGGCTTTTGTTGCTAGAAATTTCTGTTGCTTTTACAGACTTGGTTATTCGTTCTCATTTAAATATCATAGTAGGATTTTGGTTTTGTTTTGTTTCTAGTTGGATGGGGAATCTTAATACCTCGTCATGGAAAATATATCTGCTAATTCTTCTTCCTTTCAGATGCGCAAGTTGTGTAAAAGATGTAACAACTAGTCAATAGTAGCTTGATTTTTTTTTTTAGTATATATATATTTTTAATGATGGATATTTAAAAAGTAATTTTTAAAAAACAGAGATGCAGGTTTCTGAATCTTTTACTAGGACTTAGGAGTCCACCTGTTAGTTCCTGAAAATGAGATCTAGGATTTAACGTTTAGGACTTTCAGTGTACCTGAAAAGCATATAATTGATTGTTTTTGAACAAAAAGGTATGATTCTGGCTTAGGATCACAGAATTTAGAATTGTAGCAGATACAAAACCAGAGATCAGTGTAAAGATGCCTATTTTCATCCAGAATAGTAAGCTAATACTAGAAATATATCTGTTCTTCCTCTGAGAGGACTTAATTAGGAGACTGTGTATGAATTCTGTATCCTTACCAGAAAGCAGTACAAAGAAGGGAAATTCTCCCTATTAATAATGTTTATCAGTTCAGTAATTTGGTGAAAAGTACAGACCTCCTTTTTACAAGGATATACGTTCTGCTTAGAAACGTCTCATTTTGATTGTCTCAATTTTAAATATTAAAAAGAGTAATAAAAAGATACTGATGGCTTGCTTTGGTAGACGTTTTAGCTTCAGGAACTAAAGTAGTTCATGTGTGTCATCTCTCATTAGCATGTACATAATTTTTTTCAATAGGTGACTGTTGTAATAATGGAATATCAAAATAAAGTAGTAAAGCAATACTGAAATATGTAAAGAGAATGAGTGAGGCTCTGAAAACTACTGTTATTACTCTACTAAAATTTAAAGTATGTCATACTTCATTAGATCTGAGTGAATTATAATATGCAAAATAGTTGCGTAATATCTACTCTAAATTAGTTCTTTTCAGACTGACAAGGGCTTTTTGTTGCTCATAGGATCAAAGAGAAGCTGTAGTTTTCAGGAAACTATTTCAGCTATTATTTTAAGGGTATTTTAATAACAGATTTATTTACATTCTGATTTCATTTGTACTGTATTCTTAGGAGTAAGTGCTGTGAAGTTACAGAGTCTTAATATACCAGGTTCTTTGATAAATGTAATGTCTATTACATATTTTCTTGCATTTCTGTGAGCCTATTAAAATTGCAGACATGGTTGTATTTCTGCAGCAATTATTAACAAACATTTAGAGGTGTATCCTTTGATGCATGCCAATTAAAGTTCAAGAGATTTTTATATTCAATTCACGTAAGAAAATACTCCCTAACATTTGTCTGAAATGAATAATAAATAGTATGTGAAGTTCATTTGGGCATTGGTTGGTGGATATAGTTTTTTCCTGTTCTATAGATGTGCTTCATCAAGCAGTAATATGTTTTGACAGAAGTGACATATTTACATTTTGTACTGGAGATGTGAAGCATTTGCTGTTTCTCCCTCATGATCTAGTACTTGGTGGGGTTTTGGTTGTTTGTTTTATTAAGTAGAAACAGTGTTCTTTGTGCAAGTAACAACTTACTGCTCTAACTGGAAAGTCAGAAGATAACACATTCTGTTCTTTACTTCCTTCAGAACACCCCAGAAGCTGCGACAGAAGACTTACCAGACCCTTCTGATCTCGTTCCTATAATTAATGATCAGTCTCAGTACATTAACCACTTAGAAGCAGAAGTGAAGTTTTGCAAGGTATTACACAGTATATTTCACCTACTGAAACCCTGGTCCCGCAAATATGAAAAGCTGCTTTAAGAACAGCTTACACTTAGCCTTGAGATTGATTGTTGTAATTACCAAAAATGGGTAAACCACAGTTCAGTAAACACTGAGCTTTATCATGCATCTTGGTGTCTTTGTAGTGTTTAAAGACCTTTGAAGACATTTTTACTTTGTCTTACAAATGCAAGTAAGCGTATTTTTTAAAAAGTGGTTTTGTACCTTAAATTTCCATGTAACAACTCTTTTTTGATTGTTTTTATTTTGTTTGAAAACCTAAAATGCTTGAAAATATTTATCTAGACTTTTGATCTCAAGATGTATTCAATTGTTGATGATTGTCTCGAGGAACATTTTACATGCAGTTCCTCTGTGTCTTGTAGGAGGAATTGTCTGGGATGAAAGATCAGGTTCAAGTAGTTATACTTGAAAATGAGGACCTCCATCAGAAACTGAAATTTTTGACTGCAGAATATACATTGAGAGAACAAACTCTTCTAGATGCCTCAGTAAGTTGTTAGTTGTTGTTTTAACCAAGGTTCAGAGAACAAATTCCTGTTAAGGTTGGGTTATATAAATGGCTATCTTCAAACTGAATTTTAGTCAAAACTTAATGACAGTTTGAAAACACGAATTCCTGTAGATAGCATTATAGATTGCTGACCTAATAAACTTGTTTATTGTTCTTATGTTCTACTGTAAAGAAAATTACAAGATTCAATACTTATAATTAATATTTGTGTAAGAAATACATCATTCATAATTATAATTGAAGCACTAATATTTTTATTTTAGGCAAATACTCAGAACTCCTTGTGTGTAGATGATAATGACTGCAATCTGCATCAGCCTGTTATCTCATCGTCAGCACATAAGAAAGATCCTGCTTTGGTTACAGGAACTGTTGGAGAAATAGAAAAATGGCATGTAGAACTGGTCAGTATTAGGATTGTTTGCCTTTGGAAAAGCTTTCAATACTGTATTATTGCTGCAGTTCCCATGATTAATTTTGTAAAAGATTTACGGAAAGAGTTTTGGTTGACTGAACCTTAATCTGAGGTCAAATTTTATTCCCTTATACTGCCTCTCCTCATTATTCCCTAATTAATATTATAATCCAATTGCACTAAGATGGGAGTTGTAGCTGCAGATGCTGAATTCCAAAAGATAGATCTTGGTTTAAGAATATCAGGTCAGCGATGGCTCTGCTGTACTTCAGAGATTCTTGGCAGTAACGCAACCCATATGTGGGTGGAAACTAGCTGCTCTTGTTTAGGCAAGCCTCCAGGCAAACTTGTTTGCAATGAGTCTTTCTACTCCTGGAGCAGTGCAGGGTCAGTAAGGTACAGATGTGGCTTTGTCCAGCCTGTCTTCCCTGAGCTGAATTACACTTTTTGTGCTTA
The DNA here is from genome assembly GCA_013396635.1 of Penelope pileata. Taxonomy (NCBI): domain Eukaryota; kingdom Metazoa; phylum Chordata; class Aves; order Galliformes; family Cracidae; genus Penelope; species Penelope pileata. The sequence continues at coordinate 556,923 of WBMW01000788.1, forward strand.
TAGAGATACCAAGAACCCCTAGAGATTCAGAGTTGTTGTAATGCCTATCCTTTTTCTTTAGTTTGGGACGATATTCTAAATTGCTTCGCTCTATATTAATTGGGTGGCATTGCTATCTTTGGGAGTGGGGGGAAAGAGGATTTAATTGAAAGTTTTGATATGCTTTTAGCCACATTTGTGGCTCAACTATATTTGAAAACATCTTCAGTGATGCATAATACCAATTTGAAAGCTAGCTTTTAAAATTGTACTTTTTCCTCTGTAGTGTTTAAAGTAGGAGTATCATATTGAGTGTGACTTCTTTCCAAGCTTCCTAGTGAACTATCTCTGATGCTTTCTTTGACTCATTATCGCCATTGTATTTCATCATTGCTGTGGTTGATTTATTTCTCTGGTTCCTGGTAATAGGAGTACCAAGTAGCAGGAGTAAATTGCTGTATTATGGATAAATAGCTGGTCTACTTGCAGAATCTTTTATTTCTGCAGAGCTGTGGGAGAGTAAGAGAAAAAATTGAGGCAAGGTCATTAATTTGTGTGACTTACTGTAGATGGCTGAAATATGTGGGGATGTAGCAATTTATACCATATGAGGATCTGACAAGTTGTGCAGAAATAAGAAAACAGGAGGTTTATTCATGTTGTAGATTTCAACAAAAATGTGAAATATTTAGACTTCTCTGTGTCTAGCGCTTCAACAGGTTTGTGTCTTGAGGGGAAAAGAATGAATGTGGTTAATGTCCAGATTTATACGTAGTAACAATATTATGAATAAACCCAAAGACACCATTCTGTTTTTTTTTCCTCTCATCTTTTCTAAAGGAGAAACTAAAACTTCTTTATCAAGAAAAAGTCAATATCCTTGATGCTCAAGTACAGTCTCTAAGGTAAAGTGAAATGTATGTTTTTTCTTAAAATTATTGTTGAAGAAATATTATCAAGTCATAACATGAACAATTCTTCGTGTTGAAATAACAGAATGGTTAATGACTAAATATCATATTTTCTAATACTTTCCCTCCAAGCTGGATTTAGATGAAGCTTTCTCAAATATAGGTTTAATGTAATTGAATGCATTGCTATTATATAGCAATATATAAATTTCATGAATTAAATAGAATCATTGTATTTACAGACATTACTGAGCCTCAAAACTTGGTATGAAATGTCTTTAACCTTTTTGCCCAACTTCTTTATGGAAACTCCATGTCTGTTCAGATAATCCAGCCAAAGAAAAAAGAGAAGCTAAAGTTTTAACTTGTGTGAGCTCTTTCACAATTAGCTTTCTTCTTCTAATATTTAGTATCACAAATTTTAGACATCTTTGAACTAGTTTAGGCCACGTAATGATTTTGGAGCAGGAGAATGTAATTTTGAAGCGTGCATGCTGTGTTTTCAATCGTGTAACCTGTATATCTTTAAAAATAAAAGTATTTAAAAATGGGTCATGCATTCAAAATAAGTGGTTTCGTTATAGACTGTAGACTATTGAGAGTTAGCAGTAGAGGCCACCACTGCAGGATTTGGTGTTCTGGAGTAAACTTCCCCTTGTGTACTTATATTCATAATACTACTGCTGAATCTGTTTAATTATGTTTTTCCCTAAATAATTTCTAATTTAATACATCTGAAAATTATGTTGTGTTACGTATGTGTGTGCAAAAGAGTTACTGGTTTAAATATGCTTTCTGCAGTGGAGAAATCATAAATGTATAAAGCTGGTTGTGCTACTGAAAGTAAAAGGAGAATCTTAAATTTCAGCTACTTAATCTTGTGGTGGTTTTTTTTTTTTTCCATCTTGACTTTAAGAGTTAAATATACTCAGAGAGAAAGATCAGAGGTTCAGATGGTCTGAAAACTTCCACAAGTGCTTTATTGAACTTCTTGCTTTCTCCTCAAGGGCATGATCTTTGAAAGTGTAAGCTCTGCAAAGCACTTGAGATTTGCTGGGTTTTTTTTCCAAGTGCAAGGTTGTTCAGTTGGACTGCCCTTGATTTTAAATTTAAGTGTTAATTTACATAGGACTCAGCAGTTTCTGCACTAGATTTCCTAACAATAGGTCTGTTGTACCATGACTGTCTGAGGATATATGCAGAGCCTGTCTGGATTAAAGTGTAGTCTATTTAATAGACCAACTGCTAAAATTGGAAAACGTGTGCAGAGATTTCCCACAAGGAAATGTACATACATTGGGTGTATGCATTGTGTGCTCAGTAAATCCAATGCAACCAAAATGTGTCAGACTTGCTATGTGTATGTTGCCCAGATGGTCTGCATAACAAACCAAAAGCCTTGGATTCATTGCACAGTTTGTCAAATTGATCTATATGTGCACAGTGTGCTTTTGTCTGGAACTTCCTGATGTCGGCATTCCTACTGCAATCTCTCTGGCCTGCTTGGAAATTCTAGAGAAAATTCTTCAGAGCACCTGGTAAAAATTTTGGAGAGAAGTAAGGAACTTACCCTGTTTTTGTGCATTTGGATTTGACCTCAAGTTTGTTCATAAAGTAATCAGAGAGGGTCCCTATGAGCATGCTGAATAAATCTAGATTTTCTCTAGGGAGCATGTGGGACTTCTATTTTATATGGTCACCTTCCAGCTCATTTGAGAGTAGAAATGTGGAGCTAATTATAATACTAGCAATAAAAGCAGGAAAAAAAAAATAGATTTTCTTAGAATATTGAAATATTTACACAGCTGATGTGTAAATGTATTTACAAGGTTTTTCTTGATAATGAATCCTTTTCTCTGTTCAGACAAAGTGAAGAACTACAATTTTCATCTATATTTTTCTGTATAACTTTAGTATTTTCTGTCACTGCAGAAGGAACAAATTAATATAATTTTGTTTCATTTATTAAGAATTTTGTTGGAACAGCTCAACTACTATTTCTCTGATAAGGCTTTCCTTAGGCTGCATAAATGTGTAAAATAATATACATTGTAGGGATTCTTACAGTTCCTCTTTTTTTGCATCTATATGTTGTGCGTAAATATAGTTTGTAGAAATGTTTGACTGTTGCTCAAATATTTTTGTTGTTTCTTCTCCCTAGGAAAGACCTTTCAGAATCTCAGAAGACATGTGAAGATTTGGAAAGAAGGCTAAAACACCAGAAATCCCTTGTTTCAGCCACAAATTCTGTTCGAGTTGGTGGTCTTTGTCTCAAATGTGCACAACAGGAGGCTGTTCTTGCACAGACACATTCTAATGTTCACATGCAGGTCATTGAGAGGATAACAAAGTAAGTTTGGGGGTATTTAGTTTTCACTGAAATAAGTTTCTTACATTAAATCACATAAATCCTGATGTGTTTCGTTGCATTTGTAAAGACGTGGATTTACAGGGCAGTGGAGTCCCAAGTTCAAACTGTAATGCTAAGATGGATGGCAGAATATGAGCGTAGGTCGCAGCTGCTGTGAAATCCATGATAGTTTTGCTACTTATTTCAACTGCTAAATAATGTTAGTTATTGTCTTATAATTATGATCCCTTGGAGTTTCCCCCAACAGTCTGTTGATTGTGCTATTGCACTAATTCTATAAGCAAACTCTTCACTTTGTCAGGGAAAAAATCCTATGCAAGTCCATATAATTTGATTTATCATTTCCTTATCTTTCTATGCTTGGAAATCTTTCTGACTCCACTGTAATCCTTTCTTTCCTCGAATGTATTTAATAGGTCTGGAGTTTTGGGATAGGATGCCTTGCTAACTAATTCAAGGAAACTTCCTTTGAATAGGAAATAAATGAAATTATTTTTAGCAACCATTTTAAAATTGTAACTTTTATTTGAAAAAACAAACAAACAAAAAAACGGGTATACAAACTGAATATAATATGTGATATATGATAAGATGTAGTAATTCAGAAATCCCAACAGCATTAAAATTTCTTTAAAGAAGTGCTACTAGTCAGTCATCATCAAAAATCTCTCCCTTTCTACTTGCTAGTAATAGTGACAGGATACTGCAGCTTTCTCAGTTTGTTAAACAACCATCTGTCTATTGTGAGTTATCTGAAGCTTTTTAGGATTTTCGAAGTTTTCAAATGAGTCTGCTGGAGAAGAGGTCAGTTAGAAGCAAGAAGGCTGAAGGGGCATAGTACGCATAGTCTGTTGAATTGATGTTATCTCTACGCGTTACATGGTTGTTGGGAGGACTGATGTATTTTTCTGTTGTCAGAAGTCCAAGAATTTTCAGGGAAAGGTCTCTGTTGCTAGAAAGTCATGTTTCCAAATCTACTTTTTTTTTTTTTT
>WBMW01000788.1:561201-797868 GCA_013396635.1 Penelope pileata
TTTTTTTTTTTTTATAGAAAAGTAACTCTGTGGCAGAAACTCTGGAAACAACTTGTAAGCTGGTACATTTCTGTCACTTTGTATTACAGAGAAGTTTGAAACAAAAGATTTGAGCTGACCTATTTCTTCCTCTTAAATCATCATTTCAGTGTCAAATCTGAAATGTACATCTTTGATGTAACTTATTAAAATCAAAGATACTGCAGTAGAAATTTTCAAAGGAACTTAGTAGTTTGTCCGAATATTGAAATGAATGCGTACAACTGTGTTACTATTTGATGCAGCAGATGTACACACAAAACAGCAACAATTTTCAGTCAGAATCTAGTTGTACTTTAAATAGATGAAGACTATTATACTCTCCTAACTGAAAAGCATTCACCATATCAAAAATAGTGAAAAGGTTAAGAATCACAGTTTTACTGATTTTGCTACCCCATTTGGTATAGATCTCAATTTTTGTTAGTAAAGAACTTGCAGAGAGATGTAGGATCCAGGAGTCTTATTCATTTGCTCATTTCTAGTTTGCAGCAAAGGGCTACTGTCTTTTCTTGATGTACTTAATGATCTGAATTGTTTGTTGAACCTAAATTCTTTCTTTTTTTCCCCTTTTTTCCCTTCCTGTCTTACATGTAATGAAAGGGTAATTTTATATTGCTTTAGTCTAGCATTTTAGAAATTCTTTTTTTTTTGACATGGATTCGTATTCTGTAATGCTACCAGAATGTTACTCAGCTTCAGTGTATTCATGATGTGAGCTCTGCTGTGTTTATGGGTAGCTTCACTAACAGCCCATCCTTCTGAAGCAAAAGACCAGTCAGCAAGCAATAGATACTGACAACTCAGCAGATATTAAAAATTTTCTGTCTTTCATGCTTAACCCATAGCACTTCTGGTCTTGCTTCACTTTTCACCTTTGTCTTTTATCTGTTAATTTTGCTTGATATACCTGTTGGTTTTTTTTTCCCCTTATGGGAAGATATGAAGAAATATCTTTTCTTTTATATGCAGAGAAAGAGATGATTTGATGGATGCACTTGTTTCAGTGAGGCGAAACATGAAAGAGATGCAGCAAAGAGAATCTAATGCTTATGAGCAAGTTAAACAAGCTGTGCAAATGGCAGAAGAGGCCAATTTAGAAAAAACAAAGGTAAATTCATCAAAAAGATTAGAGCTTTTGAGTATTCAGAAGTACTATAAATATTAATTAGTTTGCCTGCTAATGAGAGAATACATGCATAAAGCCTGCAGCACTTACATAGTAGATTTAAAAGGATTGCACTGTGTGCATACTTCTGAGTAGTAACATGAACTCTGGATTCTTAAATTGTCCAAGGCTTTAGGATGTGTTGCATTCTAAGGGCATTATTGAAATTCTGAGGTAATTTCACAGCTAGATAATAAAAACTGGAAGGTAGAATTTTCAAAGGTATTCACAACATGTAGGAGGATAATTATTATATCGTATTTCTGAGCTGCTCCTGAAAGAATACTTGAAACATTTACAGAGAACTCTTTTTACCTCAGGTGAGTACAGTGCAGGAACTGATTAGCTAACATAACTCTCTGAAGATAAGTCCTGTGTGAATTTATCTCTTGGCACTACATAAATTAAGATGGTGACGCTAGTTTTGATCCAACGTTTGTTAGCCCTAGTTGCTATAATCAACTAATGTCAATCTGAATTATTTCCTTGGTATTTAGTGACATCTACTGTATTATTAGTGAATTGCTATGGAAGTTGTGGTTTTGGGGTTTTAAATTTTTTTTTTAACTATTAAATTATTTGTTTTTAAATATACTTCTTGTTTTTTAAATGATGCTCCATTGTTTTTAATGGTGGATAAGATTGATAGAATCATTCTAATGACCAAATAAGCAGTAATGGTTGATATTATTTATTCAGTGCTGTAGGGATATGTGTGTATAGGATCTTTAACCGCTTCAGCAAGGATATGACAGAACAACAGTCTGTTTTACTATGTTCAGATACTATTGTAAGGTGAAGGAACGGGAAGAAATCTTTTAATTCTGCTGTATTAGTTTAGCTTTTTTTAGACTTACAAATATCAGTATTTCTTTTGGTAAGCACAAACTGGCTGTTTGTTTTTGTAAGTATCGCAGAATCCCTTAGAGAAGTCCACGTGAGAAAAGTGAGGGGAGTAGCATTTGGAAGCCCAGTGTGTTATGTTTTCTTCATTCTGTTGGTAGACTCTATTACCTCAGGTGCTTATTATTTAAAAAGTACCTTTTTTTTTTCCTGTTTTTTGGAGATACTAATGGAGATACTTAGATCATTCTTTAAAAGTGATGGTTTGATTTGTTTCCTTCATGGACCACCGAACGCCAAAGTGAACTGAATACCAGAGGCTGGCTTTGAGTCAAAATGAGCAGTTTCAAAGAAACTAATTTTGAAGATAAGGAGTAATAAGGTAGTATTCCTAAAAGGTTACCTGAGCTTCCTTGAAATAGAATATACTGAGCATCAGTGAAATGAAATCTAGTTTACTTGTGGGCTAGCAAGCTGCCTTTAGGGTGCCTTGAATACTTGAATTTACTTTTAGTAGTGTGGTGTATTTCTGATTTAAATTGATTGAACATTCCTGTTGCTTTGGCAGGAAGATATAAACATAACTTTATTTTTTTCTAGCTTGTTTAGAAGCTTACACACAAACTCTTACATACAAAGAAGCTCTTACATACAAACTTACTTTTCTTATGTTGTTCTTAATTCAGTTCAGGCAAATTATAATTTCTCACTTCCTATGAGACACATATTATAACTTGTATTCTAGAAGGTTTCTTTCTATCTTTTCTTAAATCTTCTAGGCTTCTTCTCTAGCCTACTGCACTCAACAGTTCACTTCAGGAGGGAGAAATGCGTACACTGTTTATTTTTCCTTCAGCTGTGCAGCTGAACAGTAATTACATGTTCCCAGTGTTAGCAAGGAGTCAGGTATTGGAGGCAAGTTCTAGAGATGTGCATTCAGGAATTTTAAGTGCAAGGCAAATAATCATTTTAGCTGTAGAAGAACAGCTACTTATTTGGAAAATATACCTCAAAAATGCTTTCTTCTTTGCTCTGACTTCTAAATGCATTTAGAATTACAAATTTAAGTAGGACATGTTTATACAAATAAACGTACATCTGTTTTCAATTTGCTAGTCCTATTCTAGATGTGAATGCAGTATAATATGCATAAACATCATAATAACTATGAAAAAAAGTATAAAAAACTTTCTAATAGCAAATTGCTTTATCTGAAAGCATTATGTATATATCACATTGATATAAAATTTTAGGTTTCTTTTACTTAAAAAATAATTACTGTTTTTATATTTTACTTTATTTAGGCTCTAGTCCAGTGTGAGCAACTGAAAAGTGAGATGGAACGCCAGAAGAATCGTCTTGAAAAGGAGTTAGCTGCTCAGCTAAGTAAAAGGACTGATGAAAAAGAAGCACTACGGGAAGAAATGAAGAAAGAAAGAGAGGACTTGACAGCAACTGTATGAGTGATTTTTCCTATTTGTATATGCAAGAAGTGTAAAACTTCTGTTAACTTCCTGTTTGGGCATCTTTTGTTTGGCTTCTATTTTGGATTTGTGGGCTTAGAAAAGCACTTCCAACACTGCTTTAAAACAAGATTTATTCCTAACTTCTTATAAGGAATATTATTTAGGTTGCCAAGTGGAACATTCAAAATTTAGTGCATGTCAAAGTTATTACCTTTTGCTACTTTGATCTTCCTTAATGTATCAAAGCTACATATAGTAGCTGCTTTCTAATCTGGTATTGTTCAGAGTGATCTCATCAATACTTTATTTGCCTACCTACAGAAATGCCTTAGAATCTTTTTTAAAACAAAACAACCTTATGTTTATAGACTCCTTGAGACAGACTCTCTCTCATTATTTATATGGTGACTGGCCGACCATTACAACACGGCCTTGCTTTATGCTTCTAGATCCTAGTGTGAGTATAAAACACAAGAGTTTTCTGCCCAATGGAATATACAGAGGAAGCTTCATACTAACAACGGTAAACCTGTGGGATGTGTTTGATTTATAGCCTCTTCAACTATTTTCTGGTAGAGTTTTGGAAAGGATACAATGAATTTCTCTTCTGAATGTGGGCTTTTTCTGTTTTTATTGGCCCTATTTAGAAATAAGCCATATAATTGTAGAGAACAAAGTTGATATGGTTGTATTTCAGATATTGTGAGATGGTGGAATAATATTCTGAAGCTATTATGGGAAGTGAAAGCCTTTGACTCCCTTTCCAGATATAAAAACGTGAATTAAGTACGATAATGGGAATTAAGCGTTGTTTAAATACGTAAGCTGTTGTAAGTGATCATCAGAAATCTGTTGGCAGGGCAAATGGAAATGTGAAACTTAAACTGGAGACAGTGAGCCACGATTATCTATTGGAAGTTATCCTTAAAGACAAAACTATTAGAGAGTGTCCAAAAGAGAGCTATGAAGTTGGTGAAGGGTCTAGAGGGCAAGACATGTGAGGGAGCAGCTGAGATCATTTGGTTTGTTCAGTCCAGAGAAGAGGAGAATGAGGGGAGGCCCCATGGCAAACTACAGCTTCCTCATGAGGGGAGTGGAGGGGCAGCGCTGGTCTCTGCTCTCTGTTGACGGTGACAGTGACAGGGCCCAAGGGAATGGCATGGAGCTGTGTCAGGGGACATCAGGTTGGGTATTAGGAAAAGGTTCTTCACCAGAGGGTGTTTGGGCAATGGAACAGGCTCCCCAGGGCAGTGGTCGCTGCCAGAATGCAAGGAGCATTTGAACAATGCTCTCAGGCATAGGGGTTGAATTTTGTTTGTCCTGTGTGGAGTCAAGAGTTGGACTCGATGATCCTTGTGTGTCCCTTCCAGCTCAAGATATTCTATAATTCTACAATTATGCCTGTAGTCATTTAGACTTACTTTAGAGCAGAGTATGCGCTCTAAAATACAGGCTATTAGACAAGCACGTCATACTTTTTTTAGCAGAAAAATTCACTCCTTCATGTCAACACATCACTTTGTATTTCATCACACGCTGTGTTTTGCTAGAACTGATCCCAAGTATTAGGAGTTGTAGTCTCTCTTTTCTTTTTTTTCCAAATCCTACATACACATTAAATAATGCATAGTGATAATATGATGATGTCATTCTTGGTAATTAAGAAAGATATGGAATGACTTTCTAGAAAACTATGATCTGTTGTATGATTTAAGTCTACATATTGTTCAACCAGCTTTTATGCTTCAGGAAAATGAAATGGTTGAAATAATATACAGTACATCAAGTCAACCTCCATGTGACTGTTTTTGTCACTTGCTCTAAGAAGTCATTTGTTTGAAGGAAAGAATTGATGTGATCCAAAAATCAGGTGGATGTATAACGAGTAAAAAATAGTTATGAATATATAATCCTTTAGGTTTGGCTTTGAATTCCTGTAAGTTAACCTAGAACTGTCAGACACCATTATTTCCACTTATATTAGTAAGCTTCGGGGCTAAATAGCTGAAGGGTCACTGTCTCTGTTTTATTGTTAAATTTTTCTCCACCATTCAGTAAAATTTGATCTGAATTAATTAGCATTTTTAGCATACTATTCCAGTGTGCTTCTTGTACAACATTATGCTTTGATTTACAGAACTGAAATACTGTTAAACTTGAAATTAATTTAATATATATTTTCACTTGGCAATTTTCTTTTCACTGATGCAAAAATAGCTGGGGGAACATGATTTTGTTGAAGCCAATCTACATAAAGATGAATAAGAAGACGTTAAATAGTACTTCAGCAGCTGCAAGAGTAATGCAATCAGGTGCTTCTGACCCTTTGTCCATACTGACAAGTCCTGGAGACTAGTCTGGTTAATGAAAAATTTCAAATAAATTACTGCATGATAAATTAATTGGAAATAATGCGCCTATTCTTAAAGTCGTTTAGCCATATTTGGTTATATTCTTATTATATTTTTAATCTATGCATTTTGTTGTATTTTTTGTGTATGTTCTGGCTATACAGCTACAGTTACTTTCAAGGAGAAAGTCCCACAGAGTTTATTTAGATGTGTAGCTGTCTGAATTTCAATATTGAGGTGTTCTTGGGCTTTTTGCAGGTAACAACCATGTCTGAGAATGTTGCCATGTTAGAGGCTCAGGTAGAGAGAATTACAAGGGAAAAGAACTCTCTGGTTAACCAGTTAGAAGAATCGCAACATCAGCTTGCATCTCATGAAATGGAGATGAATAAGGTAGGCACGTTTATAAATGAGTATTGAACTTACTTTTCCTCATCTTTGTGACTTGAAAGATGAGAAATTTTGTTTCTCCATTTTCCTCTGTATTGGTAAAGACCATGTGATAAATGTAAACTCTTTTGAAGATTCCAGGTAAAGTTTTACAAGAGAGAATTATGTGTGCCACGTCACCTTGTGATTCAAAAGCTAAGCTTTCTTTTTCACAGACTATCCAAATTCTTCCTATAAACTGCATTAGGTGCAGATGAGACACCATAGTATTCAACTGTGTCCTGTAATTACTATTTTTCAAGTACCTCCTAGCAGAAATGCTGTGTGGCATAATGCTTTATTCATTAATGTTGATGGTTAGCATTTTACAAAAAAATCTTCCTTCCGGTTAAGAATTATCATTCAAAATATGTTTTCATTGTATTTTATATACATACTGTATAAAAATTATATATATTAAAATTAGACCTATCTATGTATCACTTCTGGGTGCTTTATTTTTCATATTTCTCAAACAATTAGAGCCTTAAGGTCAGTCATAACGTGAAAAAGAAAAAACAATTGCAGTTTGAAGCTTATGATGGGGGATGATATCTTGTGACAGCAGTTATTTTTTTTATTAGTTTAGTTTCATAATTCACTTTATATAGAGATCTATTCAATTTCATGAAGATAAGGGGATGCTAAATTTCTATGGAATAGACAACCTGCAAATGAAAACTTGTTACAACCTTTTGAAATGTCTGTGGCTACACAGTAATCCTAGAGCCAGTAGTTAAGCTTAGCTCTCCAATAGGTAATTGCAAGATTTTGGGAAGCAATTCATTCTTTAGGCCACCGCTTCTGGAGAGGTCTTCAGTACTTCATCTTCCTCAGCTGTCCTTGCTGGTAGAAACAGGTGAAAGTATTGCAGAAAATTTACAGCAAAGAGCCAACCAAACATATTAAAAAACTTAATGCAAGTTCAGCTGGAAGAAAAGAGAGCATTTTAATAATGTCAGAATATTGTGTTTTACCATTTCTGAAACATAAAAGTTTTTGGTTTTGGGACTGGATTCATGGATGGCTGTAACGCTGCTTTTGAGGTATGGGGAGGAGGGGGGACACAAAGTGGTGTGTATATAAATATCCATTGATTTGGAAAGACCAATTTTATAGCCTACTGATTTGAAACAATTGTGTGGGAGAGGTGACACCATGATCTCAGGCCCTACTTGAGTTAAAATTCATGCAAAGCTGAATAAGTGACCACTTTGCAGTAGTCAGTGCTGTGTTTTCATTGCACTGTCCTGAGAGACTGGAAAAGTGTGCTTGTGTCCCTGTGTTCCACTAAGAATTCTTACACGTGCTGGAGGAAAGTCCTGACGATGAGGTATCAGGTCGATATACATCACTGTGACCATTTTCACTGGTTGTGTGACATTCGCATCCCCCTTGTGAATCTGACTCATTTCCAAACTTGGTTTGCCATTATTAAAAGCGCTAAAAATGAAAGTGTCCTCTGAAATTCTTCTTTTTATTTATTTATTTGTTTTACCAGTATATTTACCGGTTCAACTAGAAGTTGAGGGGAGGAAAAGATGATGAGATTTTCTTAACCTTCGATCTGAACTACTATGAGGCTGGAAAATCAGTTATTAGGACAGCACCATCTGCTGATTCTTCTGTGTTATTCAATGTGTACTACATACGGGGGAGCCAACGGCAAGGATGGCTGTAGTTTTTTTATTGGAAGAAGGAGCATGTCACACTTTGTTCATTCTTGTTATAAAGAAAGGAAGAGTTGGAAAGACAGGGTTGGCAGTCCATGCAGTTACATGTTAGGATTTTTCACTTGCATATCATATTTAATTTTTTTTTTTTTAAAGAAACAATTTTTAGAGCAAACAAAAATCCATTTCCATTCTTCAGAGCATTTGCTGCTTGCCATTATTTGCAACAGGGCTAAATTCATAAGCTGTCTTCCAAGAAAATGATCCCTCTTCACACTCATACCTTTAATTCATAAGTGATGCTGTGTCTTTAAGTTACAACAGTTGCTTTTGTTTTTTTCCATAAGGTGATCTGATGACTGTATGCTTATCTATTTCCCCCCTATGTTTTTTAAGGGTGAAGAAATATGAAAACGTATAATACGAGTTATGAGACTGAAAAATTGAAATGAATTTGTATTGTAGATTGTGTGAGAGAAGATTGTTGAGAAGTACAGGGGACTAACAGCAATTTAAAAATGCGCCAATTTAGGAAGGAAGTCTGTTAAAAGAATATAAGCAGAACAGGCGAGCTGTGTGAGTTGGAAAGAAAGTTCTGAGAGTAGCTGTTCTCGTTAGGGATTGCGAGGGTTAGTAATCTTGCATATATTTATGTTTCGTTAATTACTAAGATGAATTGAATAGGCAGTAGTTTGAGGTGAGTGGCCAGGAAAAGGAGACAGCTTATCTGCTATCCTTTTCCATTCTCAACAGATAAATTTAAATAGAACCTATTAAGTCATAGATTGGGAAGTGGGAGAGCATACTCATGCAGCAGTAATTGAAGTTATGTGGGAGGAACTGGACTCTCTCCCTCAAGCACCTTTGAAGTTGAGCTGCCTTTCAGGTGTAAAAGGATTGAGGGGGTAAGATGATGAATGTCCCCATAGCACAGAGTACTTGCTGGTTTTGTGGAAGCGATCATGAATTTCTTTAAATATTGCTTTGATCCCTTTTCTCTGGCCCATGTGTATAGTTGAAATGGGCATTTTAAAAATAATTTATCTTCAGCTTATAGAAGTCTATAGGGCTCTGATCTAATTTTGAAAATTATTGTATTAACATCTAAATGTTTCCTTTCTTAACAGCCAAGAGTTGGCAAGACAAGAAACTATGCCCTTATATAGGAATGTGATAGATCCTTTACTTCTAGGTTTTTGAAAGTGTTGACATAGACTTTCTTGGGATTTTAAAGAGAATGGGAGAAGAATATGAAAGCGACAGTAGTTTAACAGTATTTAGTAGCACATATATTTACAATGTAAATATTTATAGTTAGCAAAATCTTGATCCAAATATAATTGAATCTAGAAGGCACTGCATATTTCAAAGTTAATCACTATATGGAGAATTCAGATCCACCTTTTATATAAAAACATTTACCATATGTAGTCTTAAAATATCTGTAAATTAAAATATCTTGCATTTAAACGACCTCTAGAGGGCACCAAAAGATCTAATTGCAAATCCCGGACTATGGGTTCTTCAAGCTACAGATCATGTTGTCTGTATAATCTAACAGGTGTGTGGAGAAATGCGCTATCAGTTGAATCAAACCAAAATGAAGAAGGATGAGGCAGAAAAGGAGCTCAGAGAGTACAGAACAAAAACTATAAGGCAGCTTGAAATTAAGGACCAGGTAAGAGATGATACTGCTATAACTTTGCAGTTATTAGAAGCCTAAATAGGGTTATTTCGCAAGTTGGAATGATTCATTTTTCTAATAGTGGTCATTTATTTCTGTTAAATGGTTTCTAAATTAATAGCAACAAAACAGCTATTATTGTTAAATAAATACCTCTTGGTTATCTTTTTCTTGTTTTCAGCCCGAGTATGTTCAGTTTTATGTAGTACTCATCCCATGCTTTCATATAGAATTACTCTACCATATGAATTCATACAACGTACTTGAATTGTATGTACTGTATACATATGCTTATACACTTTGTTCCTCACAAGTCCACATGTAATTATAAAGGTATCCATATAAAGATATCCATATAGCTTGACAAAACACTAAGAAGGCTACCAGAAAAAAAAAAATCTTCCAGTTTCTTTAAAGATTCAAGTTTAACGAATGCTGGGCTGCATAGAGGAGTTGAAAAAAACAAAAACAAACAAAAAAAAACCTTTTAGAAAAAATAACTGTATAAAAATTCCACTAGACATTAATTGTTGATTACATAAACCTGTGTTTTATACTAATACAAAAAACAGAATATGCTTTACAGGTAGATTGTGAAAAAACATAAAACATCCACTGCAATAAGAAAGATTATTAGGATAACCTGCAACATACCTGGCAAACAGCTGAAACTGGTGTGCTCTGCCTCTTTTGAAGTGCCCTTTTTATTGAATTTCTATGCTTTTTTCTCTAGGTGTTCAAACTTTCAGTTATTCCTTCAAAAGTTGTGTTTTTTCACGACAGTGAGTGTCTTTTGAATACACAAAGGAATGCATAGGATGCACAGAAGCATAATTTTTATATGTACTTAGAGCAGCCTATCCAACAGGTTTTAAATCATTCTTTTTCTTGTAAATAAGTGAATAAATCAGCCCCCATGTAAGAACCTATGTAGGGAAAAATGCAATATTTCTAAAATTATATTTTGTTTACCAGTTGCCCAAAATCTGTATGTAGCACTGTAAGTTTATTAACTTGATAAAATACAAGCTTGGACTGGAAACGATATTAATTCAAATGATGATCAAAAGACGCACAAAATCAAAAAGAGAAGTTTATTAGATCAAATAAATCATTAGTATGTATTGAAAAATGATACGGCCCGGAAAAACAAGGGCCTTCCAAAGCCTTTTGTTTTCAGGTTGTTTTTTTGTTTTGTTTTTTTCTTTCCTCCTGCATCCTTTAGGCCTAAGGACACTTTGAAAAACAAAAAGCAGGCTTGTCGTCTGTGTCTTGACAGATATCACAGATAAGAGAGTTGGCATAATCTTGGCATACAAATAAAACAGGATGTGTTTAATAAGATATCTGGAGAAGTAACTTGGTTTTTAAATCCTTTTCTCCAACTTGCTTCAGGATTGCTTTCTGAACAAATTGCAAAATTTAACAAAATATTTTAACCTCATGTATTGACATAGTGGTATTTTATTCAGTGTGGGAATGAATACACCAAAACCTGGTAATTTATAATTCAATATAATTAAAGTGAAGTGATGGGAGGGGGAGTCCCTATTGGTAATAATTCAATAATTACCTAAAGTAATTATATTGTTCAAATATGATTGTTGGTTCCTTTTTAAAAGGGGGGTAAAAATGGAAAGCGAACTGTTTTATAAATACTAAGGCTCGGTATCTATCAGCTGCTTTATTGCTGTGGCTGTAGTAATCAAGAAAGTTCTGTATAGGTTTTAATGTTATTTAATATGTTAAAAGGTGTGTGTGTGTTCTCCTTTTCTTTTGGTTTTGTTTTAAAGCATAGCTTTACATGTGTTAAATCATTGCAAATTATTTCACGTAAGTAAAATGAAAACAGCTTAATCACATTTAGCTTTGTATTTAAAGAAGAACCTAAAATGTTTCATCTTATATGGCACTGAATAGCAAACAGTAATTGTTCTTTGGTCTCTGAGCCATGACCTGACCTTCTGGCTGAGATGGAGTTGATACCTTCCTTGGCCACCATCTGTTCATAATAAATGCATACTTATTTTTTAAAAGTAGAGAGACAATAGTGTACAAACACAGCTGCTATGCATTTTTCCGTTTTAAAAGCAAAGAATCTTATTTCCAAATCACTTTTGATATAGTGAAAATGAGTTTGCTGTTTTTTGAGATATGATTGTATTTTTAATTACGTGGATAAGTTTTAGTTTTGAAGAAGTATTTGAGTTTATATGTAATTACTTCTTTAAAAGGATTAATGTTATCCAGGTGTGTTTGAACAGTCAGAAGTTCCTGTATGTACAATTTGAGATTATCAGATATATTTTTGATAAAAGCTGATAATTATAAAGTTCTTTGAGAATGAATTTGTATCATTTAGGAAAATTAAAGGAATTTTTTTATATATAATATATGGTCTTTTCCTCTTTTTTCTAATCTCTTTTCCTATCTTCATTACTCAATTGGTACTAATTTTGAAGATTAGCACTTTGGTAGTAATACCTGTTATTAACATTTGACACGAATATATCTTAAAATAAAAATAAAGAAGCAAAGAGCTATACTACCTTTTAAATTGAATAAGTATTTTGTGATATCATCCTTTGTGCTCCTGATTAACTTTACGACTGGGGGTGCAGAGGGCAAGGAAGATGTATACCACACAGTTTCTTGAACAAAAACTGCATCTGTTCATCTGGGCCGCTATATTATGAAGTAGCATAACCTACTGCCCTCTCTTTTTCTGTCTTGGCTCTCCCATTGTGGATGTGGCTGTGCTGAAATAAAATACCTTCTTAGGAACAAGCTTTCTAAGTGTAATGCCTTCATGGCAGTAAACAGTGTCCACACTAGGGGTTGTACTAGCACAGCTATATCAGAGAAAAGTCACGCCCTAAACTAAATAGCTGTTATCAGAACAAAAATTGTGGCATATTTGACACAGTGGGACTTCACTTTTATAATACCACTTCTGTGAATTCAGAAGCACTGCATGGCACGATTTCTGCATTTCTAGTAAAAACTATCTGAAAATATGAAGTAATTGTTTCCTCAGATTAGCATCACTTGCTCTTATCTGCTCTGCATTGCAAAAATAAAAATGAAGTCTCCTGTTAATCATTTGCTTCCCACCTCTCTGTAAATCATTTTTATTTGGTTTATAAAATCTTGTAAGCTTTGGAAAACAGTTTGTAGTATTGGCCTATGTAGTCCCAGACAATTTGGGTGTCTAGTTTCTTAGAGTTCTGACCACTAGTGTTGTACAACTGGACTTCTTGTAATAAAGCATTGGGATTTATTAAATCCAGCTACAGAAAATCAATCCTGTAAATTTTATTTTACCCTACAAAATTAGAAAAACACTTTATGTAGAAATAAATCTAAGCCCTTAATCTGTAAAAGCAACAACATCTTTTAATACAGTCATTAAAATTATCTGTATATAATTTGAAGCTGGGAATAGCAAAATTCTGTTGCATGCCTTGTAGGTGACAGAATGAAAAGCTCCAGAAATATTATACCGAATAAATCCAGATTTTTATGAGTTGCCTGTGTGTAAATTTCTGAGCCCAAATAAAAAGGTGGTGGAGTTACTAATACGCACAACCTATACAAGTGGAAAAAATTATACATAAGAGCATTTTTGTGTTGTACAACAGAACCTAAATGATGTCTCCATACACTATAGACTGAATGACAATTTTGCAGACAAATAAAAATCTGGCAAAATTGCAGTCCAAAAGCATTTTGCCAAAAGGTATTTTGGGAGTGTTTATCTCATTTGTCATAAATCCACGATTTATAGTAACCTAATTTAGACATTATAAATGAAGAGATTACTGACTGTCTTCATCAAAAATAAAACAGGCCACAAGAATTTGGGTATATATCCTGCAAATGCTGGAAGTGTGTCCAATGTAAGACAAGATACAACTGTATGAAGATGCTGATTCACTGAAATGTCGTCTTATGAATAGATATCAGACTTACATGAGTCAGGCTTTAAAAGATTAATCATTTTACAAGCTGAGATATTCAGAATATCACCAGATGTTTTGAAACTCAATGAAATTGCAAGATTTGGTAATTCTGGTGAAGGTGGGTTATGATTATGTGTTAGCAGTTAGAGCGGTTAAAAGAATGCTCATTTTCATAAAGAAGATTTTGTGACTTCGTTAGTTAAAAAGATTCTTCGGAAGTTCTGTTTTAAAAAGAAATTCTGTTAAATGAATAAGCATATTTGAGTGCTGATTGGCAGGGAGAAAAAACTGAAAACATTACATTGAAACTTGTCGATCAAATTTTCTTTTCTTGTCTGACATTGAATATAATGGCCTTGAGAGTAACAAAACCAATTGTTATTGGACAAGAAAGCCTTGAGAAAGAATATGTGATAACCTTGTACTGTAGCTAAACTCTTTCTAATAAGTCATTTTCATTTTTTTTATATTCAGTGCACTAATTTCGAAACAGGTAAATGTGGAGGGAGTAAAATGTTACTACTTCGTGGCTCGCTTTGATCTGAGTTTTCTGACCTATTCAAGAGGAAAATAATTCTTTTCATAACAGGACTTAATAACTCAACATTTTTGAGGAAAAACATTGTTCTGGAACCCCGCGGTATACAGCAAAAGAAATGTCTAATTACAGTTAGGGTATGGCTGCTGCTCCTGCTCTGCTATAGCATTGCTTTTCTCTATCAACCATCCATTCTTCAAGGATCATTGAGATGATCAGCTTTCATTATAGTCTTTGTCCTGTTTTCATGAGAAAAATCTCTGGGGCTGGGATTGCCGGTAGTAGAATTTCTTTTACATATATATATTACTATATTTTTTTGTACTGGCATGCTTCTGTAAAGCAGCTGGACTGCTTAGAAGAGTGAGGTGAGCTTTGTCAGCTTGCGTTGGTAATCAGGATTTTATTTCTCATAGCTGTAGTTGGCCCAAGTAACCTTGATCCATGTTCTATCACCCAGAGTGGTGTTTCCCTGTTAGTACATAAAACTATTTATGTGCATTAAACATTATTCAAAGTAGGAAAAGAATTGCACAGCTTTTTGTATAGTGTGTATATACGTTATACTTGCAGAAATGCTAAATCTCTCAATTATTTTTCTTCTTAGACTAGAAAAATGGTGACTTTATCAATAGTCGTTGTGCCAGCAATCTATTCAGAAGAAAAAGAATGTAAAAGTCCCTGACTGTCACTTGTCTATTGTCACTGTGTAGCTTTTCCTAATGCTGAAAAGAGACAATCCCACATCAGTCATATGAAAGATGTGTTTGAAAGGATAAAAGAAATAAGTTTTTTCCTCTCCTGTTTCTCAATAGTGAAGGAATAATCTTCCCATTTGTGTTTTATATATGCATCACTCCTTTTCTGATTTTTTTTTAAATCACTGAGCTAGCCATCTACTCTCCACCAACCCATCTTTCCCCAACAGCCTCACCCACAATTGCAGTCCAATTAGAAAAAAAATCTTGTTTCACTGTGTTACAAAATCGTTTTCTTATCTCTGCTGATGGCTGCTGAGCTAATCTCTAGTATAGCAATGTTGTCTGTTAAAATGTTACAGTAGTAATCTCCATGAGTTTGAAAGTTTTGTTCCTGAAATAGTATTGCAGTTCAAGTATTTTCAAGGAAATAATGAGGTAAAATGCTTGTATAACATATTCCAGCCATTTATTCTTGTCTGTTTCTCAAGATATTTATCCACAATATCCAGGGGCCATGTTGCTCTTTGAGAGTTTGCACAAGGACAGCCATGTAAGAATATTGCTTAATTTAAAAATTGTGTGTGCATATGCATAAATATATACTTAGCAACACAGATCTTGTCTTTCATTTTTTTTCTTGCCCCGACTGCACATAACTAACAGTTACAGATAGAAAGTTTGCTTTGATGGGATTTAAAAATGTGTTCAAGATCAGCCCACCTGCATGCTATTCCCTGTCCTTTCTCTGCCTCTGTTCCTTTCTAGCGATCTGCAACACCCTGTCTCATTCATTTTGGAAGCAGTGGGTTTGTTGCTCCTGACCTTTGTGTAGGTGATGGCTGTGGTCTTGAAGCTTTGCCCTTCATTAGGACAAAGGAGTGCCACGTTACTGTCAGGTGCCATTACATTTCTGTGCGATTTAAGTGATAATGCGGTTGCAGAACTACGTGTGTTTGAGGATTGCAAGACTCCCACCAGATCAGGTTGGAATGATACCTGTCCAGCAAATTAGTCTGCACTATTTATCTAGGTTAAATCCTTTCTTTTCTCTCTGGTCTTTGGAGATCCATTGATTTGTGAACTGGCAGTGGGGAAAACAAAGGAACCCTGTATTTATTGGGGATACTTCTGTTCTTCTGCTTCTTCTCAAGTTTATCATCTTTCACGTCAATATATGAACAGGTTCTCCATGTCATACCTGACTTATGGTTTATGTTTTGCGCTAAGTGATTTGTAGAACTTGGAGTTGTTTTATGCTTCTTGAGAACTGACTCTAGTTGAAAGAGGTGGTCTTTGTGAACTCTTTTAAGCCTTGCTTACATTATACTTCTGGCTATTTATTTGTACATTCTCACAGCTTTGTAATATTAACTATACTTCCAGAAAAGAATTTTCTCCTTTAAAACCAAATTCAGTATTTGTAACTATGTTGTATCCCAATGCAGGTTTGAATATGAAGGAGCAGTAATTCACACAGAATTCAAATGGGAGAAAAACATTGTTGGGACCTAGCAGGGGTTAACATTGTGATGGCCCTAACTCTCTTCACAAAGTTGGATAGTTCTTCAGGTGCAATATGCTATGTCAGATGGCCACGCCTGGGAGGTCTGAGGTTTAGAGACTGCTCAGAACCCAGAGTTGCTTGATTGATACCAGGATTAGGATAGAAATGACTGCAAGTGACCCCTGCTGCATATGGGCTGCTAGTTCTCTTCAAGAAAAA
Organism: Penelope pileata; assembly: GCA_013396635.1. NCBI lineage: Eukaryota > Metazoa > Chordata > Aves > Galliformes > Cracidae > Penelope > Penelope pileata. The sequence continues at coordinate 577,779 of WBMW01000788.1, forward strand.
TACCTTGAATCTTGCTGCAAAAACTGTTTGTTCGTTTTTGTAATTGAAAAAAGAAAAGAAAAAGGTGGATAGTTCTGTCCCCGATTAATTAGTACATACATAAGTAAAGAAGACATCGATTGAGATCAGTTTTAAACAGTGGAAAATTTCCCTGTTGTTATATAGCATGTTTAAGCGTACTTGAAAGGCAATACTGGTGGTACCTCTTAAAAGGAGCTTAATTTTAGCCTCAGTCCTATGCACTATCACTAGTTTAATTGCTTTGAAGGGATATTTTAGTAAGTGCAGCTAAGCATGTGAGATCAGGGCCTGTAAAATTTTACTCTGTATTACTTTGAAATGTATGTGATTTCATAGAAGTTGATTGCCTTTTGGAGGTGTACGTGCAAACACCAACAACCATAGTAATTATATTTCACTTTCTATTACTTTGCCTTTGATCTTCTATTTCTTGGCTCTATTTTCTGTCATTTAAATCTTTAAAGATGCAGGGAATGAAGTAGGAAAGAAGGAAAAGAAAATACTGTAAATTCATGAAAATGTCTTCCCCTCCAGAGTCATTGTACTGATTAATTTGTGCAATGGTATAGTAAGGGCAGGATTTATTTTTTAGGTTATACTGTGTATTTTCACACTGAAATGTAAGAATACTGGTACCACAGTGAATGTCATCAATCAGTTATTAGCTCATTTGGTTTTAGTGTATTTTTGATTTATTAAAAGGCTTCTAAGATTGTTTTTGCATTTGTTTTAGAGTATGAGTTTTTTTATCACTGCTTAATCATTCTCACTTTTTGTTTTAAAAAAAAAGCATTTGTCTTTTCTGTCAGCTTTGCTGTTTAAAATTCTGTGGAAAACATCTGCTAGTTTGGAATTTTAACTTCCATTTTTCTGCATACAATAGAATCAGCATCAGTATGAAAAGAATTAAGCAATTGTTTTAATCTTTAATTTGGCTCGTTTTGAATGAAATTACTTTATTTCATTTTATCAGATTTTGTAGAGATAAAGAGATGTCTGGTTAATTAAACAGCACATTTTTACAGCATACGTAAGCATTGATAGGTGAAGATAATGTCAGATAACTCATGAAGAGGCTATATGAAGGCTCATCCAGTGTTCAAGAAATTCTCCTTTATGTTTTTCAGTTAGGTGCATTTATGTCACTGAACGAGCATCTGCAGTGTGCTCACCTAAAAAAAATGCATTGTGAAAATCAAAAGACCATTTGTAAACTCTTCATGAACTAATGAATGAGAAGAGAAACACTTAAGAATTCTAAGTATTCAAGAAACTAAAGAAGATACCATATGCTGCAAACTGAAAGTGTACATGTTGGTAATAATGGAAAAAAAAAATCTATAGAATAAAATTTTACTGTGGTGGTATTTCACCAGTGTGTTAATTATTGTTTGAGAAAACTTCTTTCTTTCAGCTGAATTGGGTATGGATGCAGAGTGGTGTTAATGTGCTTCATCTTATTAACATCGGTGTTTCTTGTTGAGGTTCAGGCTGCCATCTTTCAATGGCAAAGTGCCTGTTGATATTCCTGGCAGTCTAGGCAACTGCAGTGCAAGACAGGTTAAATAATACTTTTAAAATTATGTGCAGAAGTAATAAGAATATTAAAGTTGGGGAGTTAAGCACCAGAAGTTGTCTGTTCCAACCTTAATGTAGTCTTGTTGTACATATACATTATGATAATTCTGTTCCTTGTTATACTGAAAATCTGTTTCAGATTTTCTTAAACTCAAGATTGTCATCTGTCTTTTTTCGGCTCTGTGCTCCATCTCTTGTCTCTCACATACATTGAAAAGTTAAGTATCTTGAAGAAATACTATCTGATCGTGTTGTAAAAAGCTGCATCACAAGTGATAGGCACTGAGGGATCAAATTAACGCTGCATGAGAAGCAGAGTTGTCATCAAAATACTTTAGTTGGTGCTTCATTTCTGCTTCTCCCTACAATTTTGCTGAGGCCTAGATAGCAGCTACAGAGCTGCTTGCAGCCCTGAGTAAAAGAAACGAGAGCTAGAAGTAACACAAAAACTAGCCTGAATCTGAGTAGTTCTGGAAAGATGCTGTCTGATAAGGTTCCCTGTAGGAACAGTGTAGAAGACTCATTGGTTATGGAATTTTTTCTGCAATTTGAATTCTGATGATGGTGTGGTGAGCTTGACTTGTCATATTTCTGGACAGAGTGTGTACATTTGTGAGTCTGACATTGTTTGCAGAGGAGGAAAGAGTTTTATTGATGTACGAACAGGTCTCACGTTCAGAGGTTTAGTGTGTTTGAAACCATTGTCTGAGTTACTAAACCAAGGGAGTATCCAGCATTTGGAGCTGGGCTGTGAATTTTCCACATAATGATGCTTGGCTTCTACCAAGTGACTTTTAATGGACTGTTCCGAGTTCCTGAAAAAGAATAATTTAGTTGATATCTCTGAAGTATGCCTGGATTGGACACCTGTGGCTTTTGAGATGCTTGTTAGAATGTCCTCTTGGGTGACACTTCTCTCCCATCTTTTTCTTAAGAGGCTGTCTGCTAGTTTTGCCTTGGTCATGGCCAGAACTCTTGGGTTGAATTCCTACCCTTCTTATCCCTCACATTGTGATGGCCTCTAAATACTGGTATTTTAATGTGTGTTTACATATCTCTATTCACAGGTACACACATGCACGAACACATGTACATGTCCATGTATGAGTGTGTAAAGAAGCATCTGATTCTGAATTTTGGGGTTACTGATGAAAGCAGCAGAAGTAAAATTGCTTTTCAAAACCTATGTTTGCTTCCTGGTTACTTTTTATGGAAGTTGTTAAGACTCCTATGAATCTTTAAAGATCCTGTAATGGAGTGATTGATCGAGAATTTCTTTCTTTCCCTCTGCACTTTCATGACAACTGGAATCTGTGGATGAATTTTAGGGTTGAAACCTGCAGGCTTAACATCTGGCTGATAGAGTCAGAACATTTTTACCAGAGGTTCTTGTGCTCAGAATTTGCTTCCTTCTGTAGGTCTGTGTCAAAACCTGACTGAGCCTGTTTAACTCGAGGGAATGGTGTAAAGCCCATCTGTTCACTGAGGCTTTTCCCTGACAGAGTGACTGTAGAGTGTATTTATGTTCTCAGCTGTAGTTCTGCTTTTTCTAATACTTAGTTGATGCTTTTCAACTAATTCATTGTTTTGTTTTTCGAAACGTGTACTAAATAGGTGTACTAAAGCAAATTTTAAGGGTGTTGCAGAACTTTCCTGGTTTTAGCTCGTAAATACAGGGAAACACTCATGTCCCAGTTTGCTGTGAATGGTGAAATAATATTTGTAAACTGCTTCTGTTGAGTAGACTAGAGTGCAGAGAACTCACTGAGACTTCTGTTGTTCTATTTAAGGTATGCAGAAGTCTCTTTAAATACGAGAAAAGACAAAGTATATGTGGCAGAATACTTTTGCATAACTGGTTTTAAAACATTCTGATAGTGTAATGGTTTATTGTCTTTAGAGGGGAAGAATACTAATGATCTTGCAAATACTTTCACTGTCTTTGTATTCAAAATGGAAATTACCTATATAATTTGGGAGGTGTCTTGTGTAATAAAGTAAGGTGACATTCAAATTTTAATTCAAATTTTCTTCATGAACCTTTTTGGAGTGATCTTAGGGGAAAGTGTATACAGTAATTACCAAAATTAAAAATATTTAAGAAAAATGAAAAAAGAGGGAAAAAAAAGAACATCTCAAAACCTTTTTCTGGATGGAGAAATTGTGTTTGTCTGCAACATCGTGACATACTGAAAGAGATTTGGGTTAACATTTTCTTGGGAGGAACAGAGAAAACATTATTACCAAGATGCTTCAAGTGCAAATATTGGCACTGAATTATACTCACTTGTTCTTGTAGATTGTTCAAATGAGTAATTTCATTAGCAGAAGAAAATATTAAGGCTTGCCTATGTGAGGAAACTATCACAAAATAAGTTATGGTATGAATTTGAAGTATAATAGCTATTCAGCACTGACTCTTTACATGAACAATTTTATTCTGTACTACAAATGTCCTTTCAAAGTTTAGATGACTGGAAAACATGCAAATTGTCTCTAGCTCCAACAATGAATCAATATTTATGTACAGAGTTAGTGTAAGATAGTTACTACATGATAAAAATTACACTCTTAGTTTATTCAGTACTACATTGGCCTCCTTAGAAGTATTCTTCGGACAAAGTCTAGTGTTATGTTTCAAATGTATTCCTACAGGTACTTGTGCATTATATAAAATCACAAAATTACTTTTATTCTCTTGAGTAATAACATGAGAATATGACGAGAGCTTGATTCCCATGCATTGTTGCTTATGTAATAGACAAGCAAATAGGTAAGCAAACTAAGTGAACATAAGAGCTATCCTATTTCTAGCAACTTCTGGAGATAGACACTGTTCTGCCTTCTGGTTTTCTAAGACAGTGAACTGTGGGCACTAATATGGAAGCATTCACATGAGGAAATCAGAAGACGATACTATGCATGGATCTCTTAAGCATGTGACAGCAATAATATTGATTGTTAATGTATTTATGGTATATAAGTGATATGCATTTTGGCTTTTCATAAGAATATTATGTCAAATACTATAATTCTCCTATTTGCCATTTTTATTATCAAATTGCTTTTGCTTTAAAACAAAAATGCACATTATTTTTCAGGAGCTTTGATCACATTAAGATTTACTGTCTTAAATTGTTTTTCCGTACTTTTCTTAAATACACTTTCTTTGGTTCTATAATTTTCTAAGAAAATAGAAAAACTGGGATTAGAGCTGAATGGAAACAAACAGCGTTTGGAACAAGCCCAGCAGGATATGGCAGGAGCCAGAGAGGAGTGCCTAAAACTGACAGAACTGCTGAGTAAATCTGAGCACCAACTGCACCTCACCAGGTACCCCTTATCCTATTACATGCTGTAGTACCAATTTCATTCTGCTAATTTTTTTGCCACAGGCTTCCCCACAGCTGATAGCTGCAGTCATTGCATGGGCAGCTCTCAATCATATTAAACGTGGAGTCTTGAATGACTGAGTTATGAACTATAGCTGCTGAAAGTGAATTACTAGTGTGAAGAAAAAACAATGTTCAATTCTGGTGATGAGGTACCATATTTTGGGGCAGAAAGAAGAGCTGGGAAGAGGGCAGCTACGTTCTTTTTATTGTTACTGTGTTTGATAGGAAAAAGATGCTTTAAAACTGTAGTGTACAGCAGCACCCTTCAGCGTAGGAATCTGCAGGTTAATAATGTGAAGTTTATGCAGCAGAATGACCAGGGATGTATAAATGTACATAATCATGTTAAGCTTCCATGCAGATTAAACAATCAAAAGGTAATGTTGTCTAGGAGGTAAACTCATGCATGTGAAGATGGTGAAGTTACTTGCTCCGTGGAGATGTGGTACAATGCAAACCTTGTGTGTCTAGGAACTTTGCATGAGCTTTTGCCATCTTTGGATCTAGCCCCCCAAAACATATACTATACTACTCATTACCCATTTCTCAAAAACAAGAGAAGATTAACATGCCAATTATTCGTTCCAGCTTGAGTTTTGGTAACTGCAGGAGTTTTTCCTTTTGTCACTGTTAGTATCATACTTTTGAAAGATTTTGGTTGTGTGCGTAATGTGCAGCTCTTAGTGTTTTTTGTCTTAACTTCCTCCCTCTTCAATTCTGAAAACTGAATATCCAGAAACAAATCTAGAGACTTTTACTCAGTCCTTAAACAAAAATTGTTAGTTTAAATTTTACATGGGAGGGGGGAAAAAAACCAACAGATTTCTATCACTTACCAGAATGTCTGCATGTTTCTCCAAGTCTTGTACTCTTTGGGCTTTGTGAGAATTCTGCCATTGAGTAAATGGAAATAAAATAGAGCCTCATCTAAACTATTAAATTCAATGAATCAGTTTTTTATTCAGCTAGATTTCTGTGTAATTCAGAGCACGATAGTTTAACAGATGGAAGAAAGTACCGCTCTAACAGCCTGCATTTAGAGAAAAAATATGCTAGAGGTTAATGAACTTGAAAAAAGTTTTGGGTGAGTTGTTAAGATATCTAAAGTTTTGATTTAGCAGAACTTTATTAATAATGATTTGTTGTGATAGTTAACCAAATGGCTTACCACGCTCCTTTTAGCAAAAGGCTGATTAGATGCAATAAAACTCTCGATATCTTGGAAAAAATCTGACTAGCCAATGAATTTTTTTTGAAAATGTTTGACTTCTGAAAATGAGCGCTATTGACTGCTTTTACACAGTGTGGCACCTACAGCTGGGTACATAACATACAGATGATTCAGGTATATTTTCAATTTGTGGTGTCTAACCCGTGAATTTTGTGAGCTGGAAATCACTGGAGGCTGGTAACAGTATTTTGGACAACCAATGCTCTGTGCTGGCCTTGTTCTTACAGTCTTCAGTAGACATCTGCTTTTATCTGCTCTTGGAGACAGACACCAAATTAACACAGCTTCTTTCTTTGACCTGGTGTGGCCACTCTTCTGAAATGTCCTAATCTTTATTTTTTATACTTCGTGTTCATATTATAGTCTCTGCTTATAAGTATACTTTTTAGGGATTTAAATGTTTTCTGTACTGACATAATCATCAAGAAATGTGTACATTAAAGTGTGGGAAATTGGTTCAAATATTTTTCCTTGATATTCCTCAAATTCTGGAATACTTTGTAGGTTTTTTATATCCTCCTTATCTTTGGAGTGCATCTGCTTTCCAGGAATACATTAGGTGATGCTGTTGTCACAGGTGGTGAGAGGGGAAAGATGAGATGTTTGTTGCTTCTGAACTGTTCCCTGTGTACTTGTACTGATAGGGTAGGGTTAGAGATGTTCTCATGTTGTTTTCTGTTTTCCCCAAGTCAGAGAGGAAAAGATCCCCAACTGACATTACGCTTTTCCTCAGCCTGTACTCTCTCCTTCTCAGATCACTTCTGCCAGAACATTCTTTCTGTATTTGTGAAGGTTCAGGTGTTACACCTCTAATGGCGTTACAGTTTTATGTTTTAAAGCCAGAGTGTTTTTAAAGGCATGGTACATCCATAGTTGTATGTGAACTTGATTATCTTGCAGTCTGTCCTCCTTTCTTTATTCACTTCACCTAAAATGGCAGCTGTGCCAGTGAAAATACTCACTTGAAGGATAGTGGTAATAGCAATCCTGTGGGGTTTATGGAATCATTCACTGTGGCACTTGCCAAGGAAAACAGATTTTAAGCTCTAGAGTCCTGCCTGTGGGAGGTCGCTGCAGAAATTGCACTGATTCAGTGCATCTCTTGGGTATTCTGGCCTTGGCCTCATCTTGCTGATTTCCCTATTTTCCGGACAGAACCAGCTGGTCAACTGCAAGTCTCCTCTAAAAGCTGGACTTGAGGGAGGCCTGTACTGCTGTTACACCGTTGTGAATGGTGTTTCTGTTGCCTTGCATGAACTCTCTTTGTTGTTCTGGCAAAAATTCTATGTAGCTGAGGAGTTACAGGAAGAATTCTTTGCTTTGTATGACTTACTAACTTCATATGACTTAATAAATTACTAAGAAAAAAGTTCTTTACTAATCCACTGATTCTAAGCTTGGATATTGTAAATAAATAGAATAATAAAATGAGTATGAGAGCTTTAGATTTTAGTATACAAACATGAAGCAGTAAAGATTGTATGAATGGATTAAATGAGAAAGAGCATGCAATCTATGTCTTAATGAGAAAAGTGCTCTGTGGAACTGTACTCTTCTTTGGGAGTCCCACTTCTTTTCTTCTATCCTAGTTTTCAGACACCGTTGATTGATTACTAACTAAACAGCTTCTACGTTAACAAAATGTACTTGTTAAAAAAATCAAGAAAGAGGTTACAATTAGCTATTCTAAACCATTGCCACAGAGTTTAAATTTGCCTTTTCCTGTCACCTTTGTTTCTGGAGCGATATGTTGCTTAGAAATCTTTGCTATTAACATGCGTTCCTGCTATAGAATCTAGTTAGTAATTCTAATTTGTATGTTTTCAAATGACTGGAAATTGCAGAACTTTTGCAGTGGCATTTACAAAGTTACATGACTGACAACTGAAACTACACTACAATCTGACCATACGTGTGTAACATTTTTTTTTAACCCTGCTTTTGATATTGTGTTTACTTCTAGTAGGTACCTTAGTAGAAGAATCTTCTGAGGTTACTTCTGAAGCCAATTTTAAATTATCGTTACTTTGTTAAGGTTGGGTCTTGCTGATTAAGCCTGTCTGAATCAATTCCTCAGAGAGTAGAAAACATACAGATCTATTGTTCTTGGTTTATGAGGGAGTAATTGTTAAAAATCATGTCAGTACGCTAGTGGAAAAGCTCACATAAAAGATGCAAGATGTTAACAGCTTGCCCAGATTTTCGGATGTACTCTAATAAGTTTTTTCACTATTGTAATGTAATGCAATCATCGTTAAAAATTTTTCCTCTTTTTGTTACACAACAGATCTAAAGTTATTATTTGCTTCACTTTTAGTCAGACATAGTTCCTATTTACATATGCTGGAACTGTTAAATCTTAAGAAGTGAAGGAATCACAGAATTCCAAAATTGAACTTTTTCTGTGTCATCATGTGTTTTCTCAGGTGTGGAGGTAGGTAGAGGGCTTAAGATCTAAAATTTTCTGGTAGATATAATTGAATAGAATTGAAGCAGATTTGTTTTTTATTTATTTTTTACTACTATTATTTGCATATATAAAACATTACAAACAGTACTGAACGGTTTCTAGGCAGGGAAAAATTACAAACCCCTATAAGAAACCATTCTTCCATGTCCATTAATATGTGACCTCCCAGGCTAACTGAATGCCTCTGTCATTCTCTTGAAGGATAAAAGTTCATATTGCAATGAGGACAAGTGGATGTTGTAGTTCTTGATCTTTTCAATTATGTGATATTTCTTTTCTCCCTCATTGTTGCAAATTAAACATCTAGAAAGCAGTGTATGAGAGACAGTGGTATTGAGGGAGTACAATAGATTTTAATAGTGCTGTAGCCTTCCTACCATGCACAGGTCCTTCTTGCAGCCTCTTCCCAATTTCAGCAACACCATTAACACTAATTATAATGCAGGTATAATAAATAAGGCATGTAAATCTATCATTCCACCTCCAGGTTCCTGGGGCATTATTTAGTCACACCTTTGCTGTTGTGCTTCATGATGTCACCTGCGTTCCTTGTTAGAATTGCAACATGCCTCACACATCAAATTCTCTATTTAAGCTATGCTTCTAAATTATAAACTAGCTTCTCAATTTGTAGGAGTTAGTTCTACACAGTCAGCTAGGTAGTTGTACAATACCTGGTTTTATCTATTGTCTGTTTGTTGGGTTTTTGTTGTTGTTGTATTTTTTTCTAGTAGCAAACAATAGTTAGCAGCACGCTTTCCAACAATTTTAGCACATCAGAAAGATTCCATCATCTGTGATAGAAAGGCGTTATCAGTGGAAGTAATACTGTTACTAATATTAAATAGCTAAGATATGTTTTATGTTCCCAGACTGGCTGGCTGATGAAAGGACCAATAACGCTTACATTGTGGGGAGAGAGAGGGGAGAAGCAGAAATGAGGTGTAAGCAGTGATCGATTTCTAATTTTTTTTTTTATATATTTGCTGATTTTGTACAAAACCATTATTTTAAAATGCAGGGAGGAGTGATAATGTGAAACAACTCTGATAACTAATAAACTTTTTAGATTCTGCTTCATATGTTTACTTTTCATTAAATTTAGGGATGGTTGCGACTGCGTTGTTGTGATTCAGTCAACATTTATTTCTATCTGTTTTTCATATACAAAGGCATTGGGATGCCAGAAAATAAACTGTTAACGGAGAATTAACTTCTTTGGCATGCTTTCATACTTATCTTCCAAATTAAAGAAAATGAAATGGGCAGAAGCAGAGTGTAGATTACCTCCTTTTTGTCAAAAATGGTGGGAATTTGAAAATTAATAATAAAAAAGGGAACAGATGCAGTAACATGCCAGAGGGAGATTAATGTGGAGAGTAAAATCTGTGAGCAACAAAACTGAAGCAAACTGAATCAGTGGGAGGTGGTTGTACAATCAAAATCAGGATAAAAGAGAAATTACAAACAACCCTGCACTTGTCAAAGTAGTAGTAATGAAATCCTGACTCTGCCAGCAGCGAGAACCTGTGTTAGCACTTTGGGGTAAGGCCGGGAGCCGGGTGCCAGGTAGGAGGGCAGCGCGAGGCTGCTGGGCGGCAGCCATCGCGTGTGGAACAGATGGCGGGGAAAGCTGGCCGGGGAGGGGCTCCTTAGCAGAACTAATCAGACAGTAACAGATAGGGCAGCTGGGAGGACTGACCACCGAGAGGCAAGCGGCGGGGTAGCCGCAGCCTTCCGTGATGTGTGCAGTGGTGTGCCCGTTGGTCCGAGATAAGACCTTGCAATGTCTTTCCAGGCCGAAGCCGCACAAACTTCAGGGCGGACGGAGCATCCGGCTGCCGCTCACAGCGATGGGAGGCACGAGCTCGCTGCCCGGCCTCTCGCGGCCTCCTGAGCCTTTGGCCCGGCCCAGCTAGCTGCATCAAGCTGCCCGTTCCCAGCACAAATGTCTTTGCTCTCACCCTGTCGCATGATACAAGAATGCGTGGGTTTGCGTTTTATTGTGGTGGCACGTTATACGTAGAACTTGGAAATCTGCAGAAATGCAAAAGCGTGCGGATCTGGGGATCGATCCGACAAACCGATGAGAAAACTCTGCTTCCGTTGAAGTGGGGGAAAGCTGTAGATCGGCAACTTCCCACAGGGCTGGGCCTCTTCAGTGAATGCATACTGCCTTCTGATGTTTTACTTTTGCTCGGAGGAGGCATTTCCTTTTTCGTAAATGAAAGCTTGTGAGAAGTGAATTAAGGTCTGAGCCTTCTGATCTCAAGTCACGTGAATAATTTTATTCACTTAAGTAAGGATCAATAGGATTTCTTGTGCAAGTAAGAGGTGGCCATGTGAGAGAGGATTGCTAGGTCATACCCTATGTCGATGACTGTCAGCTTGAAAGAGAAATGAAAACAAAATTTTATCAGGGAAGAGGGAAAAGAAATCCTGAAGTGTAACAAGGGAGACCCAACTTCTTACTGCCCAGTTGTGTTTGGTCATGGTGTGGGACACTTGTTTAGACAATTAAAAAAGGAACATGTATCTCCTGCATCTGCTTTTGAACTTGTGTATCTCTCTTTTATAGAAGGTTTATAGCTTGGCTCAATTATTCATTTTGAGCAGGGAGGGGAGGAACATTGCAGGGATTTGAAATAGGTGGTATAACATAGCCATATGCTATTTATGCAGCAGTTTCTGCAATAAATCTAATTTGGTGCTGTCAAAAAAAAATTAGACTTATTTGGTAGAGCAGCACATTAGTAAATGATTGTGGTAGCTATGAAAGTTGTCATTCACTCTCCTTTACTTGCAACAGAATCTTGCAAAGTTTTTTTTTTTTTCCCCCGTTCTTTCTTCCCTGAGCAACTCTGTGAAAATGTCTCTGTCTATTGTCCTGCAGATGTAAAAACTGCAAATATTTCCCTAACTGAAAAGAAGGTCGCGCTTTAAGGTAATTGAAAGGGGTGGAAGAAGCAATAACCTCTATTGTTAGCAATTCTATGAATGTATAGGCAGAAAATCAATAACGTGGGTGGGATAGATTTCTCCCTTGCCTACAGGTTTTCATAGTGCAGCTGAAATTGTTTATCTCATTATACAGCATGTAGATAAATTAGCTGCTCTGCGTTATTATAGAAGGTAAAATATTTTACCTGCCATGATAAGACCATATGCTGCTTTACGAAGACTGATACTGAATGATTTGAAATAAATCGGCTCTGTCGTGTTCTGGCAAGGCCTTTTAGAAATTTTGAAGCTGATAAACTTTGTGTCAAGATAATACACAGTTACATAAATATGTTTCTGTTTAATCGCTTAAACATATTTAAGATCATTGTACAAGCATTTGAAGGCCATTGATGAAGTTTAAGAGAGAAAGAAAAAAGATAAGCGAACAAATAAAGAAGAAATCCAAAATCGTCTGTTCATTTTGAATATGAAAGTCTGTATAAATTCACCTTTTTTCATCTGTAAAGAATTCAAATATTTTACAACTTAATTTATTATCCTACAATACACATTTCTCAAGAAAAAGGCGATAACACATTTTCAGATTTCAGTCTAAGGTTTATCTGAATTTTTCTCCATGGCATTTAAACTGCAACTGGTCACATCAAATTTCTCTAATGATTTCATCTTTTACACATCGCGTCAGGTTGCTGAGGCAGCCAAATTGCTGCTGCGTGAGGAGTGTGGTTCGGGAGCGACAATACTTAGAGCGCTTTGGAGCGAGCAGTGAATTCAGATGAAATACAGGAGAGACTGACTGCTGTAGAAAGCAAGCATCTTTATAAGGTCTTTGTTTTGATCAGCTATTATTCAGAACTACAGTAATAAGTTTGTGTGTGTGTACCAAATATTTACTTTGAGTTCATTCAAATTAGGTTTTCTATTTGTGTGACTAATGACAACAGGATAATGATATTTAAAAAAAAAAAAAAAAAACACCATAATAATCTTTCAGACACTTGTATTCAAGGCTGCTGGATTTTTGGCTGAATTTTCTATTGGAAAAATATTTCTAATTTTTATCCTTTTTGAGTAGTCTAAGACTTTTCTCTCAAGTCCATCTGAAAGCTCATTTTTACCATAAGCTGAAATACGCTTTTTCTGTCAGGACTTGGTATTTATGGACTTAATTTTAAAAGCTGCCTTGTGCTTTTGAAAGTGTACTGGAAGTTGTTTGCTTTGTGCTATCACAGAAATGGTTTTTCTTCTTCTGTGCAAGATTCTGCTCCTGAAATTCTTGTCCAGGAAAGATTTCAATAGAGAAACCAAAGGGTCCTTAATTAAGGACTTGATCCAACTGACATTTAGGAGCCTGTAGGTTGTCATCTCTGCAGAAGGTAGCTGGTGGATGGAGGGAGGAAGGCAAATTACCTGAGCATGCCAGCGTTGGCTGCTGGGCTGCTCTTGCCACCCCCGCGCCTGGTGCCCTGGTGCCGATGACTGGCTGGGGGGAAGTGTGAGCTGGGAGAAGCCTGTCCTGAGCGAGCAGATGAGCACTGCTTCTGCCGTCGGCTGCTCTACAGAGCTGACCTCCTTTCCCTGTCTGTGGTGGCAGCCTGGCGAGCTAAATAACGTGCTACCATTGGTTGCCCCCGTGGTCCTGGTGATTTGAGTATCAAACTCTGCTTTTGCAGAAACAGAAGCAACTGTTCTTGATTAGCTGCTGCTTGATGTTCAGATGCCTTCTACAGGGCTTAAGTCACAATAAGGGATAAAAGTTTCTTTGTCATTAGGTGGGACTATGCTTTGTGTTCTGTTTGTTCCAAAGTTCTCTTCCATTTCCTTTGCTTTTGTTGACCTCCATTTAGTTTCCTATGGAAGAAGATCATAACATCAGAAAACATTCTCTTGCAAATGCAGGGACTAATCCCGGTGAAAGAGATGTATTAAGTTATTATTCAGCTAAACTTACGTAGTATTTGTCAATGCAATTTTTATTAGAGTCAAATTCAGACCTAACATAAGTATAACTGCATTTCTGCTAATGAGATTGGATTACCTGCTGGATTTGCTCCCAGAAAGCTTTACTTTAAATTCATTTTTGGTAGCAGGGTAATAAAATGGTCGGTTCATTATAATTGCTTATAAAACTTAAAATATGTATTTATATTTTTTAGTACTAAATTTAATCTTGGGGAAATAATTCTTTTTTCCATGTTCCCCCCCCCAATTTTTTAAGGATGCCCAAGATACATGCAGTGAAATTAAAAGTTGTTTCTTATTTTAGAAGAGTGAGACTGTCGAGGAGGTTAGTTAATAATTCAGGAGTATGTAGTTAACAGAATCTATTCCTGAAAAGAAATATGGGCACAGGAGTTGCTAAAAATAATGTATCCTGTTGACAATATGAATTTAGTCTCAGCCCTGACAAAGAATCTTTACAATTCATCTCCATGTGTAAGGCAGTATTTTAACAAAGACATGCATATGTGTGTTTACAAGGCTTAAAAGCAGGAAAAAATATTCAGGATTATTTTTTTTCTCCTTAGACAGTGTTGCATTCTAAACATCTGTAAGTTTGGAAAAAAAATTAAAAAGAATGTTGCAGATAAAATAGTTTACAATGAATGCTGTTGGCCACTTCTAGGTTTTGCTGTAAGCTTACTTGTCTGGTCCCATTTTTATCTTTGCATTTTCAGTCAATATCTTTGTTGCACAGCGTTAAAACGAATCAAAAGCTTTCATTTATTACTTTTATTGTCATATTTTTTCATTTTCCACTTCTTTGTATAGCTCTGCAGGTCCTTCTCAGAGATTCTGCCTGTTTTTGTGAGGAGGTATATGTACATGAAGAAAATCATATTAGCTGTTGGAGTTAATAAATGATCAAAGTCTCTTATTTTACTTCTGTATTATTTCTCTTTTACCCCAAACTGATCTTCATAAATAGAGAACTGCAAGGAACTTCATCTTCTGCTGGTTAGCAGAAGTGGATTTAAATCCACACCGACAGTTCATTTGACAATGACCTTGAGGGGCTTTGCTTCTTGAAGAAGAAAGCAGAAGCTTGCGGTAAACAAAGTTCACTTCTGACAGATGGATTGAATGACAGAAAGGTTGCGAGTGCCAGAATAGCCCTGGCAGAGGAGGAAATGTTCAGTGGAATCCAACAGGAGAGGAGGTGTGAACAGGTGCAGGGTTGCTGACGGAAGGGGAACCAGATGGAAGGAGCCAGAGCCAGTTTATTTAAAGGAAAAGGCAGAAAACACTGAAAGGCTGTGCGATCAGTGGCTAAAAGTGTGCATGGAAGAAGGTAAAAATTCACAAAGCAAAACTGCACAGTGGGATATCTAGCACTTAACATAATGGTAGTAATTTGTGAGTTTAGTTTTAAAGTTGCTATTGAAACGTGTTTCTCCTTAATCTTGACAGCATAAAGAAGAGAGATTTATAACCTGACCAGAAAAAAACCCCTTGACTAGTGTACCATTTCTCCATTATTTCTAATACTTATGTGCAGATAGTGTTTCAATCAGGATAACACTAACGTTATGCCACAGTTAAGCAAACCAGTAAAGGACAAGTAAGGCTGAATTTTTGTATTTTGACTTATCTTTTCGTATCTAGCTGCTGTGATATGTGGGTATTTAAGCACGTCTTTATTGGGATATTTCTGTATTTCTAAGCAAATCAACATTGAGTGCAACGTAACATTGGCATAGTGTTTGACTGATCTGGCTTTTTGGTCATGACTTTGTCGGTCTGCTGGAATACGCAGCATCTTACTGTAGCATGGGGAAGCCTAGCTTACCCTAGATCAAATGCCTTCAAAATCAAATACTCTCTTTCAGATTGTCTTCCTGAGGAACACTTTGTTGTGTGAAGTTCTTCTTCTTCCCAGGCTGTTCACGTGAGGCTTGATCCTTTGGAGGCAGAGGATACTGTTCCTCGGTTCTTAACTTCAGCAGTAGTGGGGGAGAGTTAACAGCTTCAGAGCATCAGACCTTTGGCTAATATGGTAGCTTAACTGGAAGTTGTGTGTCTGCCCAAACATAACGTCTGAAAAATTTGAGGTGGCTGTTCAGCAGGCATTCAGAGTGCATCTGTGATCTACTGGATCATTCAACTGTGCTGATCTGATGCGGATCAGGTGTGGCCACCGTCGCTTTTCTTTTGAATTAGCCAGAGCATGCAATACAGTGTTTATGCTGACTTTATGCCAGCTGCAGGAGGACAGATGATACCTGATTCAGCACAAAGCTTGCTGGTACAAAATTAGTGTACCAAAATCATTGGGTATTTTTTGAACAAATTTGAATTGACAGTCTGAGTTCATAGATCAGATCTCTGCGTCTTCTAGCTATGTTATTTTTTGACTCAATAGTAGGAGCTTGAAAGCTGGATGTGCTTTATTGGCAAGCTGAGCCTTGGAGTACAGCTTTACAATTGTTCTGAACTTGTCTGAGCCTGTGCTGCGACTAAAAAGGCAGTTCCTTAGAGGTGTAACGTGGCTGTGCCCAGCCACATATCCGCGCATCTCCAGGCCCTTGCTTGGGATGATGCAGGCACCTGAGTGATCAGAGGGTTCAACAATCTTTGCATTTGCTCTTCAGGAGAAGTTGTGTGAATGCTAATTATCAGAGTACAAAAAGAGGGGCCGCACCTTAAACTGGCAGTGTTGCCTTAGACTGGCTTAGAACTATCATGAAACTGCATCAGAAGAGACTGCTGGTACCAAACTCAGGAATCACAATAAGTCAAGAAAATTTCTCCTTTATTTTAAATATAGCAAAAATAATTTATGTAACTGTGTACAGAGCAAATGTCTGCAAAAATCTTCTATGGTAAGCAAACATTTCAACATTTAGCCACCTTTGAAAGTGGCTTATGGAATAAAGAGCAAAGGGGGAAAGAATATCTCATAGAAAGGGGCACAATACTGTGAAGTGCTTAGTGCTATGTACTGACTTGACAGAAACCACTTCTACTGATGTAGCGTCTTCCCAAGCAACTTCTATACTGTACTTAATAGTGTGTTTCTATGTGGTTTTCTCAGCCAAATAGTTCACTGCCTGACGCTAATAACGATTGCAGGTTGTGTGTTTACGTGCAAGGTGCATATCTTGCAGGCAAGGCTTTTAGATGTGCCAGAAAAATAAAATTATTGTTCTAAGTCATTATATTTGAACCTAACATGGTAGTATTGTTAGAGACACCTTTTCTAGCAGTGAAAAAGGGAGCAGTTAATGATAATGTTTAGCTGTGGCTTGGCATTCAAAAAGTATCCAAACCAGAAAGCAATTATTGCCTACATTGAGAAACTGGTGGTTTTCATTATATATCTTTTGAAGGCAAAACACTAAAGGAATAGAATAGTGCTATAGGTTACTTATTTGCAAATTATTTCTATTATGCTGATTAAGAAATGCAATCCTCTCATTTTGTTGATAGATGTAGCACATAGCAATAGATCCAGCACCAGCAGTACGTATACTGAAGTTAACATACTTGTATAAGCTTTCATGGGAATAACACTCAGTGTCTGTCGGTTTGTATTCCCTTACAACTTTTCATCTTTTACATGCCCATCAATATCATCTCTAGTTAGTGATAATTTTGAAGTAGTTTTCAAGTATAGTGAGTAATCAAAAATAGAGTAAAAATCATTTTCATTCACAGTCATTAATAAATAATATCTTCTGATGCCTCTTGCAGGGTTTAAAGGTCAAAGTGCAAGTCTGGACTTAGTGTTTTATTTTTTCTGTAGAATTTCTAATATTGTATACTACATAAAGTGCAAACATCTATTAAAGTTATTAGCTATTTCCAATTGTAACTGTATTTTAAGTAGAGAAAGTTGGAGAAAAGTTTCAGTGGGAACAAGAAAGTCATGTGCACTAACTTTCCATCTCAGCAAAACTGAAATTCTCAGAAAAAGCAAAATGTTGTATAACAAGGTTGACATTATTAAGATTCTGGGGTTGGAAGTGCAGTTGTGTGACCTATTTTATTATTTGTGTTGTGGGGAAAACAGTTGTAAATAAATTTGTCAAATGTTGGTACTTAGTCTCTTCAGAAAGTTGGGAACATAGACAGCGTTTCAATAGTCTTGCTTTCTCTCCAAAAAATGTTCCTTATGTTTGAGGTGTTTTTGTCTTCCTGGGAGGTTTGTCTTTTCTTGTTGCTTATCTTAGTTACGGTATTAAAAGGTATTATGTTCGGTTCATTAACCTTCTTTAAAGGTGTTTCTGCTTTAGAATTATTTCTATAGCATCTTCTAGTCTTGCAGATCCATATTTAAAGAGTTGAATCAATTTGAAGGTCTAATTTCATACCACTTTTAAACCCTTGACCTTTGCATAACTTTTCTAATTGCTTTCAGTAACTTCTTCACATAGTTATGAGAAGAAAACTCTGATATTTCATTGTTTTAAAGAGCTCTGTATCTATCAACTGATGTAACTAGACATCTTTCATTGCAAAAACAAAACTTTTTAAGCTTCATTTCCTATAAGTAGAACCATGTGCATTCTTAAAAATGATGCATTCCTCCGATTTTACCAATTAAGGTATTGAGTGTCTGCAAATTTTGACCGTACAAATGTAGCTTGTACTGAAGCTCACCAAACACAGTGTGCTGGCTGGGGCAGATTCCAGAAACTTGAGCTTTCCACTGAGAAGACCTGGCAGCCAGCTCCAGAATCAGCATCCGGTCAGCTCCCAGAAACAGACAGAAAGAGCAACTCAGTGGGTAATTCCCACAATGGGATACAGGAAGAGCAATTTTTCAGCTCCTTGGAGAGGTTCGAAAAAGTGACCTGATCATGACGCTTTTACAAGTTATTTCTACATAATTCTTGCACTTGCATGCATGCATACATCTTTTTCGTTTATTTCTAGGTATCAGAACATTCATGTCATGCCTCTCCTTCTGCCCTGTAAAAGCACCGAGTGCCATAAAATCCAGACAGCCCAAACATGCTCTGTTGAGTTTACACAAGTAGGGAAAAAATATGAATACATTCATTTCTTTTTTTAAAAAAAAAAAAAAGTATAGTAAAAACAAAATCTACGGTGTTTCATAAGAGGAGATTATGAAACACTGTCCAGCTATATCCTCAGTCATAGTAGTCTTTGGTATTAACAGGGATCAATTAGATGATAATATATAAGCCTTACAAAAGAAGATAGCCAAGCAGCACTAAGCAAAAGGTTCTTAGAAGCCTGATTTAAGAGAAAGGGAGAAATCTTTAGACCCTAAGTCTTATTACTGACTTGACCCTAATGTATGAGCAAGGTATATGCTCATCTGTTAATTTATAAGATACGGAAATAAATAATTTTGAATCATGACTACTCTTAAAAGCAACATTTACTTCTTTATCTGCAGAATTTGGGATCTTACTATGTTGCACTTCCTTATCTAAGTATTTGAAACACTAAAACTTCAGATAGCATAACTCTATAAACTTGTTCTCCTTTATAGATAACTGGAACAGGCTGCCCAGAGAGGTTGTGGAGTCTCCTTCTCTGGAGATATTCAAAACTCACCTGGATGCTCTCCTGTGCAACCTACTCTAGGGAACCTGCTTTAGCAGGGGGTTGGACTTGATGATCTCCAGAGGTCCTTTCCATCCCCCATGATACTGTGATTCTGCGAATAAGATACTGTGGTGATGTTCAGCTGAAAGGCAGGTCTGAAAGCAGTTTTAGAAGTTCTACATTACTAGAGAAAATAATTTATGACTATACCTAGGAAGCGTTACTTCCTGGTACCTCACAATTTCTTTTCATATTTGAGAACCAATCTTTAAGTCTTGTCTACTCACCAGAAAAAAAAAAAACACCAAGACCTTATCCATCTGTGTATGACATAGTTACGAAGATACATATGGAGGACAGAGGGAAGAAATTTGTGAAGTGGTGTGACCCAAACTGTGATCTTATTTTATATACATCCTTCTATGACTTTTTATCAGTCATACATTTGAATGCTTTCTGATATTATAGTAGAGACTGCAAGCATTTTCCTAGTATTTCACATTACAGAAAACCATAAACATTGTGACCTCTTGCTTTATTCTTTTTTTTTCTTCTTTTACTGTGAATGTTGCTAAGTTGCTTGAGAGAAGAGCAAGGCTATACTCTGATTTTCCATTCTTACCTTGACATCTGCAGATGAAATAATATGAGCAACTTGTACAAAGATGGCTCAGAAAGCTGCTTGTTATAGACAGTTTATTAGGTCTGTATTGTGGAATGCCTGCAGTGTAGATTGTATTAAAAAAGACTTCTGGGCCTTTGTACCCTCTGCTATTGGCTGAAATCCTTGAAGTTCCTACTACACGCTGGCTTTCAAGTCCTGTGTTCAAAAGTGTTTGAGTTGATTTGAGTGCCTGCAGGCCAGATTTTTGTAGAGATACTAGGAAATAAGTGTTTAGGTACCTTCTCAGAACTGTTTTTCCATTTGGTAAATGTGTAGCACAAGCTTCTATATATTTTCAAAAATTCTGGGAGAAGCTCGCTTCTTGGAAGAGCTGAGGGAGTCTGCTGCTGCCTGCTGCCCTCTTCTGACAGGGGTCGCTGTGCAGTGAGTAGTTCACAGCGCTGGCCTATTGGCTGCCTGTTATCTGGGAACAGGGCCATGCTTGACCACTTCTCCATGTAGCAGTGCGAGGCTCCACTGTACCTCTTGCTACCCAAGTGTGAGCGTTGGTACTGAGTCCAGGACTGACCGGCAGTTCAGGTGCCACAACTGTTTGGAAGAGTACTGCCAGCTATTCCTTAATAGCATATGAACTCCATTTTAAAATAAGTTTATATAAAAGCCTACAGGATTTTATAATTAATTATTTAACTCTAATTAACGAGAAAGGAAGATGTCAGAAATAAGATTATGATAACCTCTGGTGTGCTCTGAACTGACATAATTGTTAGAGTATTTTTATTTTTCTAATTAAGTTCATAGTCCTTACTAATGGATCCATTAGCTTTTTACGAAATCCCACATGGTGATCTCATGAAAAAATCAAATAGTCAATACAGGAAACATAGTTGCTTCACATCATAGTTGCTTTGTGAGAAGGCTTACTGGCAACTTCCAGAGTCAGAAGCCTAATTCTGCACTGTGATTCATCTCGTGTTTCTTCATTTTGTGCTTTTCCTCTTGGCAAAGCAGAAGTCTTGCAGAATTATCTACTACTGAACTACACTGTGAAATTCAAAGTTGTATCAATCTAAGTTTTGTTCTTTTGCAGGCAAAAATCAATTATTTTTGTCAAACTTACAAACTACAGTTCATTGTGGCCATAGTTTTGTCAAGAACTATTTCGAAAGCAGTTTTCAGTGACTGTGAAACCAGCATGCAGTTTGTTGAGATATGGGAACAAGTTAACTAAGTGGGCTGCTCTCGACAGCAATAACTCAAACTCGAACTCAAGCTCAGTTGGTGCTTCAAAGAAAATCACTACGGAGAGCTTGTACTTCTGAGCAGAGCTCAAGTTTGTCTCCTTGTGAATAAGTCTTTGGTTGCTTGTGACTTCATGGTACAAAAGTGAAAATCACCATGAGTTGATCGATACTTCTGCTTTACTGAAATTGACCAATATTATGGCCACTTCCGGAACTATTATCACATAGGCTCTTACTCAGTGTTTCAGAACGGGTACTATGTTAAAGAACTTTAATTTTTGCTACTGTCTCCAATTTTGATCCAATGTTTTCATTCTGATGAAGAACAGACTGCTGCAGCTCAACCAGTCAATATCATTTTCATTGATAACTATAGTTGATGGTTTAAAAAATTCCGGTACAATACATCTTAAGATGTCATTTCTGATTCTGATCTTACACATCATCAAAATTGGGCTGTGCTTGCTTTCCTTTACGTTGTCTATGTGTTTTCCTTTAGTCAATATGAGAAATGTTGAAGTTACTGCAGTAGAGAGCTTCTAGTGCTCGAGGGGTGCAATTTTTTCCTGTCTACAGTTGATAGCTTTTCTTAAATCAAGCTCACTTTTTTTCACAATTCAGACTAATTGCAACTAAATTGCCACTGTTAAACCTTCTAAGACTGTTGCAGTATCTGCTGGCTGTAGCAGGAATGTTACCAATAGTTCTAAAATCTCTTGGGTCTTTTTCTACATGTTTTATGCGTGCTTTTTTTTTTTTTTTCTTCTCTCTGTATGCGTAAAATATTTTGGGGAAATTTTCTGTAGGAAGGCAGAGAGACTGAACTTAGGGGCAGGGGAGGTGTCAGATCGATGTGCAGGTGACTCACCACTCGGTTTAGACAGCTTTGGCTCCAAGAAGCATTTCGTTCCTCAGCAGCTCTAGGCACTTCAGGTCTTGCTCTTTATGTGGCGTTGGATGTGTCTCAATCCCCAGATTTTTCAGGTGCTATTACTGAGACTAGTCAGCTACCACTCTGCTTACACTTAGCTGTGTCTTGCTAGTCTTACAGTCTAGCTTTTATGAATTACATAAAATCACCAGTTTTCACCCACCTTCTGTACTCTTCAGATATAAGGAACTCATTATGTATCTGCTGTTTCCGAACTCCTGTTCCTTTACTCTACGCAGTAGGTAGCCTCAATGAGTGACTCTTTTGGATGAGACCCCTTAGCAAGAGAGTGTTTTCTGGTGGTAGCAGGTTCTCCATTTATTTTTGACTCCCCAGGAACGTGTGTTCTTATTAGACAGGAGGGACCCCATCAATGAGAAATGGACCTGTACAGGTTTACCTTGATAGCTTGAGCTGTGTAGCTTGGAGCCAGCCAGCTGTGCCAGGTGGCAGCTTAGCACCCAGCAGCACACAGCCATCTCACACAAAGACACTATTAAACAAAGTACTGTGCTAATGCCACTTTCTTCAGCTGAAAGTGTCTGGGGATGTGTTTAGGTGCTGGTGCATTTTTTTAAACAGTCTAGGGCTCATGACAACTGTTTGAAGGAAAAAGATATTTGGAAGTGGAGGGAAGGGGTTTAGATAAGGTGTTTGTTTGTTTGTTTGTTTTTCCCAGCAAATATGGAATGGTTTTTCATATGAAAGTTTTCCAGATTTGGAGCTTACACTTAGGAAGTGATATAAGTATCGCTCCTGAGCACAGCCCCAATATAGTTACAAGATAATTCTGAGAATGATGTGTCGAAGCGTAACACAGTGTTTGAAATTTTCTTGAAAAATATGCTTGCTTCCATAAAGCTTTAATGTTCTTGTTATTGAAGTGTACTATCTTTGTCAAATCAGTTTTCATCCCACCTCAGAAAAAACTGCCTGTGATTTCAAAGAGAGTTTTGCCTCAGGTAGAGCTTGCAACATCAGGACCAGGAATTAGTGTAATGTGACCCACCATTTGTATTGCTTTGGGGTAAATTTAAGAGAGAAGATTTAACATTGTGTATGTCATGCTGAGATATTGCAATATCTCGGATGGGTTATTAGGCACTGATCCAAAGGTTAAGTGCAGCAGCCACATGAGATGTGGCTTTATCCTTACATGATCTGTGCCCGTGCTCTGTTTTGTAGTCCCCTGGAATGGAAATTATCACTAGAAGAAAATAACACACTTTTAAGACTTTGAAACCTATCCTAAGCTGTTAAATGTAGTTTCAGTAGAAAAGTGTGTGCATATCTATGTCCTTTGAAATCTAGAAACCAGTCCTGGTATGTGTGAACACAATGAAATTTTGAATCTAGGTCCAAATGTGCACCAGATAATTATTTACGACCTCTGGGAAAGTCTAGATACAAATTTGCGGTTGAGGATCTTTTCTAATTTATATGCATATATCTTTTTTGTTTCTTATTTTCCATGCTGTTTTTGCTTGGCTTGCATTAAATAAAATGCTTCAATGGAGTGTGGTAGTCTAGCATTTGTTTTGCCTCAGGAGTAGATCGCCCCATCTTGCATATCTGGTCAAGTAAATTGCTCTCTTGCCTGCGTATTTTGATAATAGTGCTGGGCTTTAGACCTTCCTGTACAGCCCCCCAGTGAGCAGGGCCGCAAGGGGCTGGGCCTGCGTGGTGCTGACAGACTTCGGTATTGTAATGGATGCATTCATCTCCTATTTACATAAATTAATAGTTAAAACTTGTTTGGTTGCTTATGAAAACTCATTAGGCTTTTAGAGTAGCTGAATTATGAGCACTGTGGCGATTGCTCCCATTGACTTGTCTCCTGCTGGTTTGCTGGGAACCAGTCCATCTCGGGGTCAGGTCCCTGAGTTTCATTGCAAAATTAAACAGATAGTGTTTAAAAGAAAATGCATCTGCATTTTCTGCTCAGTGCAAAGTGCATGTTGGGGAACTTCCTTACAAAATGAGGTTGTGTTAAAATTTTTAAAAATAAAATGATATTCTTATCTTAGTGGCTAATTTTCACTCTGGAAAGACCGTATTTTTTACCCATTTTCTACCAGTCACTAGAGAATGTTTGACATTGTAAGAAAAAGGTCAGTTTGCATAACCTGCAGTGGGAGAGAAATGTTTCATGTGAAAAGCTTGGCCAGATTTTCTGTTTTGTTTTTATTAATTGAATGTTCTGCTCTGTCTTTTTTTATTTATCATCTTCAATACACAATTTTTATTTTTCTTTATTTGTTTTTTATAGATTGGAGAAAGAGAGCATTGAGCACAGCATTAGCAATGAAGCAAAGGCCCGAGCCCTTCAGGCCCAGCAAAGAGAGCAGGAGCTGACACAGAAGATGCAGCAAATGGAGGCCCAGCATGAGAAAACTGGTAGGTGGTAGGGAAAGATTAGAGCCTGGGCACTCACTCACAAGCCAGGCCCACGCCTTACTGTGAAATGACATCAGGAACACCTGTAACCTTTGGCTGGCCGAAGGGAGCAGATGCTAACTACACCGGAGATTCCGAATTACATATTAGTTAGCGTTTAAAAGAGAAAATGGAAAGTATTGCCCACTGTCTGTTGATTTCAGAGTGCTGCTCTCACATCTGTTGCACCATCTGGATTATGAGTTTATTTACCTGTGTTCAAGAAACGTAAAGCTGAGAGAGACCACAACAAAGTAGAAAAACAAAGGGCTTGTTTTTGGCTGGATTTTCAGGCACACATGTTATATAAAGAAAATAGCATCAGAAGCTCTGCGGGAAATGCTCTGAGCTTACAGTTAAAGTCTCCTGAATAGCATTGAACAGTTCCCACAGTACACACATTATAGCTACTCTAAAAGCTTAATGAGTTTGCTTCGGCATCCAAACTGGAGAAAAGCTTTAGCCATTAATCGGTTCTTAATTCACTGTCGCAGCTGGATGTAATTCACTGGCTCCAAATTGATATGTTCCTTTATTTAATCTTTGCAGCCTCAAACATTTTTAGCATTAGTATGAGTCCACCCAGCACCCCCAATCTAGAAGAAAGATATTTAATGCCTTACATACTTCAGTTTGTCGTAGTAGGAGACTTCGTTGCATTGACTTAGGAGATCAATAACTACTAACCTTTAATCTGGGAGTAAAATGGATTTTACAAAAAAAGCCTTTTGTTATTGTGAAGTACTATGCCAATGAAATTAATAAAGGTGCATATTACAAACAAAGAACAATTTTTAGGGAGGTAACCCTTGAGCATGGAAAGGAGGAGGAGCTTCACCTTTTATGGAGCATAGTGTATTCATGTGTTTAGTGAAACAGCATTCTTATTCACCAGTCCTCTAATGCCTTCAGAAAAATGACGTAGCCTGTATTACTCCTAAGCAGTGCCAGTTAATACCTGAGGTAGCAGGCACATTTACATCTTCCATTGATTTTTTTGCCTTTTTTGCAGCATTATCACAGTACTAGAGAACCTTATCTTGTGTTCAGGGAATGCAAACAGCTATGTTATGGCTACTCTCTGCACATTAGGAGAAGAGAAAAAGCACTCAGAGTCATGTTTCACTGCTCTAGCCAACACATCTGCATAGGACCAAGTGTAATTTTGCACAAGAGAAGTGTAATTTACCCTCCTGGTGCATAAATTACCCCAATACACAAAAATGAAACAACATTAAGACTGAGAATGTTTTCATGCATCTCTAGTAGGATTAGGAGGAGATGAAAATAAAGAAACCCTTGTGTATTATGATCTTCCATGCATTATAGGAAATTTGGGTAACATTGTCTGTCTTTCTCTAAACGATTTTAAATGCAGGAATCAAGAAAAATGTTTTTACAGTATCTGCCTTTTGGGAGAATGAAGGTCTTTAATTTCTAGGTCATGAGTTTTGGTGCAGCCCAAGCTAATAAGAACTGAAAATGAATTTATACAATTGTTTCACTGCATCTGGACAGTAAGCCTGTATCTCATCGTTAAAGGCAGAAAATAAATTATAGTAAGAACAGGACACAGTAAATAAAATAACTGCTTTCTAAAATGACAAAGTGATACACACTACAGTGTGAGTCTTTGGATTGCTAGCATATCCTCTGCACCAGCTGAGCAAGCTAAGGCATGGTTTGCTAACTTTACTCCTCCTAGAAATATCAATAAACTTCCAGCTAAAAAGCAAAAACACCAGATTAGATACGTAGTCTTTACAGTGATTCCTATAACACGAGACATGAAAAGACCTGATTCAATGGCCACATCACTTTAACCCTTTAATTTAGCTTATTCTGACATACAGGCTTTATTTGGTGATAACATTATAATTCTGTGTCCAAGTAGCTGAAGTTAAAAAAAAAAAAAACCACCAAAGCCAGTGGGATCTAACCAAAAGAAATGAAGAATATATTAAATAGTTTCTAAATTATCTATATAGTTTTAAAATAATCTTCTAGTTTATAATTTTATAATTTCTAGTAAATGAACTGGACTCACTGCTGACCTCCCAGAAAAGATTCATAGCAAAATTAAAGGAAGAATGTTGTATGTTGGCAAGAAAGTTGGAACAAACATCAGAAAAATACAGGTTAGTAGATTTTCTTACCCTATCCCCTTTATTATTATGACATGCTTCCTTATTTTATATTTGTATTTTAGTATTTGTTGTTATTCATCCTGTCCCAGGTATTGTACGTCTCAATATGATACGTGCCATTTAATTGACATGGATGAGTTTTTTCCAGGACAGTTCTCATTTTCTACTTCTCAGATGATGTTTCTGGCTATTAATTTAAATAATTTGTTAGATTATTCCAATGTAAAAATTGCTTTCTTTATTATTTCTGATGCTCTTATTCTTAGTATGAAAAGCAGCAAATTGTTAGTGGAACTACAATTCCAGTTTTTCTGAAATTATATTAAAAATACTAAATATTTAAAGTTTTCAAAACTGTAGTGTGTTGGCTGAATTATTTACTTAAAGCTCCATTCATAATACTACACGCTGAATAATTATCTCTGAAAAAATTGTCAAAATTGCATGTCATTGAAGCTCTGATTCTGCTGCCACTTATGTGGTGCTCTCATTAAAATCGATAGCAGTATACATAGCCGTTAAAAATTCTGGAGTAGAATAAAAACTAGTACTTTTGCATTTACTTAAACCAGTTATAAGGGTATCTGTTTAGGAACTAAGTTGTATAGGACAGGACTATCGCAGTTTCAGCCCTCATATTCCTTCCTAGTAGTAATTTGATTTTCTGTTTTTTTAAGCGTGACTTTTTCTTGAAAGTTTCTGACCGATCATATTTGGAGTAGTAAACAGAGCTAAAAGGGTGAGTTAGTATTCTGCAACTTCTGTAGATTTCATGCAAAATGGATTTGCTGATTAAAGGTAGGATTCATCTTACATGGCTTATGTGAAGTAAGAAAAACACTCAGCAAAGATAAAATTGGTTTTCAAGATAGGCTTCTTCTGCTGGGTGGATTTAATCATCCTATTGAACTAACGTAACAGGGTCAACACTTGTTCAGGGAGAGAGCTCATTTATCCCAATATCCTGTTTTCAGGGATGGTCAAAGGAGAATGATATAAGTAGATGGCAGACATATGTATATGATTCTTCCCACAGGTACTGCCTCCACTGGCCATCCTACTTTCCACTGAATAAGAAGTGTTGACTAGCTGTTAAGTAGCTGAAGTTGGGAGATGAATCCCACCAAGAATATGTGGGGAAGAAATTAGAAACTTGAGGAAATAGAAGCCATCTTCCCATGCAAATGTTGCGATGGGTATTTGAGAGAGAAGCAAACAGAATTTTTCCTCTGAAAAAGCAGAGCTCCTCTGCTAAAGTAACAATCTAAATAGATTCAAATCATATCATTATTCCAGCAATAAAAATGCACACAGACTTTGTTGCTAGAGCTCACAGTCACAGACTAGTAACTGTAAAAGGATGAAGGAAAGACAGAAAACATACTGTGAAAACACATTATTCTCTGAAAATAAATACCAGAGATTGCCAAGTGTTTCTCCACCTAGCAGCATTAGCTGACTATGTCAAGAACCTGGAAAGGAGAGAAGGAGCCCTCTTGGATCTCCATAAAGTGGTTTACTTTGCACAAGGAACAGTATGGAAGAATGTATGAAAACAGTTTTGAGAAGTGGCCCAAAAATAGCTTGAGATTGCCTGCATTGGAGTGGGAGCTGTTGCAGGCAGTAAGAGAATGGACAAGTAGGGAAAAAACTTAGGAAGCATAAGAAAAGGAGAAAAGCAAGGTGAAACTGGAGATGGTGGAAAATGGTGACTTAATAGATGCTTCAAAAATGGTGTGGTCAGAAGGTCAGATGCAGAAAATGACTTCAGCTAGGTTTAAAATGCATGAGCATTCTTTAGTTTGCAGTAGCATCTCTCCAAAAGGCAATCCTCACGCTCCTTATCGCATGAAGTAGTGTAAAACTACAGTTCAGGGATAGAATGCTGTACTTTTGTCCTCTGAAAAAAGCCACAATCTTCTTTGGAAGATTTTATAACTTAGTTCTTAGGTACATTAGTAAAAGCAGATCAAGCTTTTTTTAATAAGAGATGTGAGAGTAAATTTATTTTTTTCTTGATAGAATGTAAAGGGTCCATTTCTAATGAAAGTCATTTCAAATTTATTTTTGACAAGTACATCTTTGCACTACTGAAGCGGGATACCTCTGAATTGCATGTATGTTTTTGTATTAAATACTAGCTTTCGGATAATCTAAACTGAAGTTTTCTTTCTTATATGTAAGCTGGAAACATTTTTGTGAGCTAGCCCCTCCATAGGATTAAAAAAAAATCAGTAAGGCAATTTCAGATGACTTATAAACCCCTCAAGCTATTCAAAAAGATGGTGGTGTCTGTGAAGGTTTAAAATATAGCCCTTTGTTGATTTCTTCTCTTTTATTTTGTTCTTTTTTTTTTTTTTTCTCTGATTGTCACTATCTGAGTTTCTAGGTTGTGGATTAATGCTTAACACTGCCCACTGTGTATTTGTGATTTGCGTTTTGTAATTAAGGGGAACAATGGGCGTCCATTGGGTCTCGTTATATATAATGGTTGGTTTAATTTGTTTCACTTCTATCTTGTTAATTGTAAATTGATCATTAAGATTTGAATTCTAATCTGTCACCAGGGTTGTGAGTATTGAAGCTAGAGCAATGATCCTGGTTTTAATCACTGATGATGAGAAACAAATTTTATAATTTTGGTACATATTGCAGTTCATATATTTTAACACTGTATTTTATGGTGTTATAAATATTGTTAAATGACTTTTAGTGTAGTTTTACTGTTTGGACTATAATGTATAAATTATATTACTGTTTTGGCAACAGTAGGCATCCAACTGTGTGAGTTTAATTGAAGTAAAGAACACACACCCGGCTGAACTATTTTTCTGCGGGTTTGGTTGACTGCAGTCATTGCGCCTCAGTACCAGGAGCAGAGCGTTTGCTGAGGGCAGCCGTATGAAGATGTGAAACAGAGTCTGTCTGAAGGATGAGTCATTAAAATTGCATGCAATGGCACTCGTTGTGATAGCAGAAAATATTTAGAGCATATATTCAATCGCTGTACAAGTAAATAATTGGTTTTAAGAGCAGGAAAAGACACAGCACAGAGGCTGCCTTTTTTGAGCATTGAGTCCAAGTGCTGCAGTGCAAAAGATGGTTCAGAGTAAAGGCAGCTTTGCCATGTTAACGTTTAAAAATCGGCTCATCCTAAAAGTATCCTAAGACTGACTTTAAATTATGACTATTTAACATCTGTTGGTTCTTTGCTTCTAGTATCTGACTGTTTTGGATGAGCCTACTATTTTTGTGATATTTTTTCCATGATTGTCCCAGCAAGAGTGGGGGGGACAGAAATTTAATTTGCTTTTTAACAGACAAATTGAGGCGTTCACAGCAGATGGCTGGCTTAAGAGGTATAGAGGTTTTTTCTGTTGTTGCCCCCTTCAGCATCAGCAATTTTTTTGAATATATCCCATTGAATTTATACATGTATTCAAATACTTTGAATATATATCCAACCTGTGATGGTTTGTGAGCAGTGATTTAGGAGCATTTATGCAGCCCCTGTACCGCCCCTAGCTGGGTGGAATTACTACTCATAGTGTAAATTTGCTATCACAAACAACACAGTTGTTTGGACTTATTACACGTGTGTTTTTATTACCCAACAATTTTGAAGTTATTTAAAAATCACATAGAATTAACTGTTCTGTAATAACCTTTGGAAACTGAGGTGGATGAGTGGTATGTTTAAAGCTACAAGAGGAGTCTTTCTCAGATGATGATGCTAACTCTCAGTATTTACTCTTGTGTGGGGACCAGTGTTCTCTTTTTAATACCAACACATAAACTCTTTAATGTTGACTTCAGTAAGCGTTCTACCCTTCCTGTGTGCTGTCCTCTAAAATTTTAGTGTCGTGAAAAACTTCAATCTGGATGCTCAGAATATTAGATATTTGACTTAGACAGGCCGTTCTGTAAATATTTCAGCTGGAATGGATGTGGGTTTTTTTGCTGAGTTCTTCAACTATAATTACAAAGGAAATGTTTTAGGAGAAGAGTACACAAGTAACATGGTTCAAAACATCAGGCATTTAGGGCTGTGTGTTAGAGATTAGTGGTCATACTACTCATACTACTACTATTGTTCTCAACGAATTCAATACTTTCTTTTTTCTTTAATGGCACTTTTCAGTAGCATTTTTATTTTGATTGGTTTGAATCCTTTCTGGCACCTTCAAATGTGCTGGAGATGAGCAAGTCATAAAAAACCTTCAGATTTTTACCTCTTCAAAGTTGCTTCTGTTTCTGTGAATCAGACAGCCACATATAAATACAGAAGAAGAAGCAGGATCCCACAGTTGGGAAACCCCACAAACATGATAATTTCCCACAAGGCAAATACTGTTGTTGCATTTTCCTTGGCAGAAAAAGGAACGCAAGATGGCAGATGAGTTCAAACCCTGTTAGCACGGGATTGGGCTCTGTTACATCAGATCTCTGGTGTACTGCTTTGCAATGGACCTTTACTTTTATCCAGTGATTGTCTTTCTGTCAACATCACTGTGAAGGAAAGACTGCATTTATCCAATATGATAAGAATTGGTCCGTACTTTTTATTGCTGACATTTCACAGTTACTAGTATTTCTGTTAAAAGTTAAGAATTAGACTTCAGTGGCTTCCTGTATCATCCTGCCTTCTGTTATGGAGCTGTCCAGGCAACTTGTGCATCTGTGTTTGATGTGAACATCAGAGTGATTCTGATGTATTTTTCAGTGATGTTCCTTAATAGAGCTGTAGCTCCATATTTAAATTCAATTATATACAGTCTTCTTCCAAAGTTGTCCTCGCTAAGTTCTTTCAAATTCACAGATGATATCCTGTATTGTTCTCCCTTTAAATATGAAAAGATTATGTTGTCATTTCCAGATTTGACTTGTCAGTATAACAACATGTTTTTGAAGGAGGAGTATTCATTCCCCCTGCGCTTTGTTGTGTTTTTCAGAATGTCAGTTGTTGTTGCATTCTGTAACAGCCAGGAAGGTAAAGTCTCTTCATTCTGTAACTGCAGCATATTTAAGTTTATGATTTAAAGATATCTCTGAAGCTTTTTAACCTCAAGATCTGGAGTGGCAGATGCCATAAAACAAATTTGCCTGCTTTTGATTCTTACGTTCTGATGGTATAGCAGATTCTGACATGTTCTCATTAACCTTTTCCAAAGAGTTAAACTGTACAAGTGCATGATGTATATTTTATCACAATTTTATCTGAGATCTTTTCCTGATATTAAGAAACAGCTCATGCCTGTTTCTCCATGGGCTGATGGTTAGAGATGTAGCAAGTAACAGTCCCAGGTCATTCATGGATCTGGTGTCTCTGCTCACCCGTGAAGAATAAGAATTGCTAGAAAGTGACTAATTTTCTTAAAGGCTCTGCCAAGCCTTATGTAGATTAGAATGTATCGGTATTATTTTTACCTTGTTTCTTAAGCTTTTATTAATTTTCCTCTCTTTTTTTTTAATCTGTGTAATGTGGTATTTTGGGTGTGCCAGGTTAATAAAGTTTCTGAAATAGTAGTACTGTTGAGAGTTCAACCTGTACAGTACGATAGGGGTTAAAAAAAAATTTTAGTAGCCATTTTTTAAATTAGATGTTAGCCTTTACCAATAAAGAACTTGAAATGTGTTTTTAAAACGCTGGACAAATTCTTGCTTAACAAGTATGAATTTACATTAATTGATGATGTTTAATAGCAGCACCTAATGTCAAGTGAAATGCCTGTTTAAATAAAGCTGAAATCAGCATAGCCAACCTGTGACTGAGTAATTGACATATTTACCAGATGCACTGCAACATTGTGTTCCTCAATTTTAAGCTTATTTGAAGTAGTTTCTTGTTTCTGCAAGTTCTAGCAATAGCCTGTTTATACATTATATATACATGTATGGAATTTTATAAATGCTGAAGCCACATATTGATGGCACGCTGCAGGATGAAATCTGACAACATCCATCATCACTGTGTTTTACTTCTGTAGATCTGAAGTCAACCAGCTTAGTCAGGAAAAAGAGTATCTTCATGGCAGATTGGAGAAGATGCAGAAACGAAATGATGAATTGGACCAACAATGTATCCAGCATGGGAGAATGCATGAGAGGATGAAATCGAGGTAGGAGGTCTTGTTATTCTGTCAGTATGTGGTATGCCCTACTGTACCTGTTGTGTTGTTAACATAAAAATGACAAAATTAATGTTTGAAAGTAATGCTCTTGCTTTATGAAAATGACCACCCCTTCTCCTCCGCCTCAAGCATTCTGTCAAGTTTTTTTTATAACATCTTTCGCTTGTGCCATTTTGGATAAATAGAAGGAAAGCTTGAACAACATAGTCTTCCGAAGAATTTAAGCCTAGTACATATGTGTGTGGGCTGCTTCGGCTGTTCTCTCTTCTAACTTGGATGAATTGTTTTACCATAAAAAAAAAAAAAAAAAAAAGGGATGGGGAGGCACTGGGGAGGAGAGTGGAGGTTATTCAGTAATGTGAATATAGACTACAGATGTGGATTGTTTAATGCTATATTATATATTTTTCAGTGTTGCCATCTTACGTTTCTTGGTAATATTTAAGTCACATAAACAGGAAAATCTTATTGAAAGTCTTTAATATCCAGAGAGCTATTAATTGCTTCCAAGTACCTCTAGCCTTTTCAGACGGTACTGATTTCTTGGGAATAGCTGGGAGCAGCTAGTATGGAGTATTTCCACTGACATCCATTGATTGGTCTGGCCAGTATCTAGACTGCTAGTGCCTTGTGCTGCGTTTTGTGTTAGATGTCTTTAAGATCATTGTGGAGACTTTTCTTCTTGGTGCGAGAGCTCATCTGTGCCCCCTTGCTCTGTTGTCCACTCTGTATTTAGTGTAACAGTCACTGAAGGGAGCTGAGGCATGGTTGGAGAGGTGGGAGAAGACAAAGCAGGGAAACGGTATTTCTGCAAGCCGAGTTGACTTGGCTACCCCTTGTCAATGCTGACAGGCAAGGTTCAGTTTAAGCTCATTAGGGATAGATAGTCATGACTGGGCAAAAGTTCATTTGCTGCTTTTGTCCACAGACCACCTGACAAGAACACAGCTTGCATGTGCTGAACCTTCCAGTCTTGTTCGTTCACTTGTTTCCAGCTATGGACTTCTTGTCTCCATCTCATTCTTTTCTCTGCCTGTCCGTATTAGCCTGTCTCTTGCAAATGCTCTCTGTTTTCTTTTCAGTCTTCCAGACTCCCTTCTTTTCTCTTCATTTTCAGACTTCTGTCTAAACCTCAGGTTGTTCTTCTGTAACCCAGAATTGCCATAATTTTTTTTTATAGCCCAGAGAAGAAACTCAAAATTTTCGATTGTGTCCCCTGTCTATGTGCCCACCTAATTTTTCTGTTGATCCTGCCTCCCTTTTTGTTTCTTGTGGTGGATTCTTAGCATTTGGGGAATATGCATTGGGGACTTGATGTTACTATTAGAGTGTGAAAATTAAATCGTTTTTTTCCTAGCTGTTCTCCTGTAGCATTATTAGTATCACAGTGAATTTAAGATCTCTTTGTAAGTTCTTAGGAGAGCCTTTCCTTTATGTAAGAACTAAACAGACCTACTGGAAAATGTTGTTTTTTCTCTGCTGCAGCAACAGTGCCTATACGCTAGAAAAGGTTGAAAGCATTAATCCAGAACAGAAAAGTGGACTGAAAGCAGAGTGGTCATGCCGCAGGCAGTGCCCTACCTTCTGCTGCTGTTTTGATGACAGCAAGGAGAGAAAACAGGGCAGTGATAGTATTTGTCGTATTAAATACTTTAGAATATGTAAATATGGCAAGGATTATCAAGTATTTGAATCAGGGCCAGTATACTTTTACAGCATTTTAAGAAGAGACTCTTGTAACATATTTGTAATTATGATCTTACACTGCATTTGTTTAAAATCCAGGTAGTCAGTGACAACCTCGATATAATAAATTGCTTTAAAAATTCAGTGTAATCTGATTCTGGTTTCCATGCAAAAACTGTAATAGATTCTTAGTATCAGTTCCCAAATGCTATGAATTGGCTATGAACAGTTCAATTCTAAATGAAGAAAAACAGCAAATACAGCTTTTACAATAAAATAAATCTCACACTTGTTTCTGTTCATGTTGAAGGATTTCCACCATATAAAAAATAGTGATTTTTCTCTTCTGATTTTCAAACTAGAGATCTATCTGTGCTGTTTAATAATAGAGAGAAGAACAAATAATGTGTTTTGCCTCAGATTTCCATCTGCCACTCAGGTACTAATAAGCACAACAAAATATTAAGGTTGATTACTTCTTATCACAGGGATATGTTTTCCCTTTTTATGCAGCTTTCAATAACCTTGGTCTCCTTGCAAAACAACCTGATTTTCTATCTGTTTTTATTCTGCCCCTCTTTAGAAGGTTTCTATTAGGAAAATTATTTTGACTTAATTTTGGACTTAATATTGCATTTGAATAATAAGAAATCGTAGCATTTGTACTAAAGAAATCTCTGTCACTACTTATGTTCTGCCGTGAAAATACAGCAGGCCCTCATGCAACTGTTTTGTGGAAGGAGCAAGATCTAACTGATCGATTGGAATTTATTTTGGAGCAACAACGTTTTGACTGGTTGTGATAGCTACACTGCTGAAAATGAACAGGATGACTTTTTTTTTTTGCCATTCCTATCTTTCTCTCTGGCTATATGCTGCACATGAATATTGTATGAAATGATGTAAGCAGGTTTCAAAGGAAAAGGTTGTTTTAAATTGCAGTCTTTAAAGATGATTTTAAATCAATCTTTTCAATGTAACGCAAATATCCATCCCTTTCAGTATGTTTGCTCAGTGAGACATAATGTTAAAAGAAATAGATGTCCATCTAAATGATTTTAGACAGTGATTTGTTTAGCTAAGTACATTATCTCAAAAGTATTAGATGGCATGACGTGGGGCTGTGCCAGTGGAAGTGAGCTGGTCCGTGTGTGTGCCTTTATAGATCTGAGTGCTGGAGAAATAAAATCTTGTCTTTGGTATGGCAAATTCTTCGAATTCTGTAAATGTGTGTTCATAGTAGAAATTAGCAGGTAGAAGAAAGTGTGGAAATTGTAAAGACCCAAATGATGTGTGGAATATGGAGTGATGTCTTCAAGTAGCAGAAGAAAATCATAAGCCATCGATTTCCTTTTTTAAAGATCAAACAATTATGTCTTTACTTTATATCAAGGAACAAGAAAGAGTACATGGCCAATAGTTTGTATGAAGTATAACACTCTTCTGAAACATTACTAATAAAACATAATTCTAGAAGCTTATAATGAGATTTTTCCAAACTAATTTCCAAACTAAGTTTAGTATGTGGAATCTAGGGCTATAAGTTTTCTCTAAAACTTCAATTTTGGTGATTTGAGCTGGTATTTTTACTCTAATATGTGTATGATCACTGCTCAATCAATGTAACATTAACAGTACATTTTATGCAAATTTGAATGGGGCTTTTTGCTGTGGTGGTTTTGGGGAAGCAATAGCGTTGCATGTATTTCAACTGTATTTTCGGTAGCTAAAGTTAAAAAGAAGAGCCTACAGGACTGGCAGTTTGGGGCAGATGTGTGTCTATTCCTCAGGCATCAGTGGTTGTAAGTTAACTATAAAAATGTTACAACCATCTGTGTAACAAGACGGCAGAGATCTGCTTTTGCCTGTTACTATAAATAAGGAGATTTGTTTGACTTCATAGACATTGGATTTATAAAGACTATATG
Source organism: Penelope pileata (assembly GCA_013396635.1). Taxonomy (NCBI): domain Eukaryota; kingdom Metazoa; phylum Chordata; class Aves; order Galliformes; family Cracidae; genus Penelope; species Penelope pileata. The sequence continues at coordinate 614,087 of WBMW01000788.1, forward strand.
TGTCAAATTGTAACTACGTGCCATGTTGCTGAGATGTGTCTGCAGCCAACTACCTGGGGTGTCTTCCCCTTCAGACGTTCTAGTGGAGTGCAGCAACTGTGCAGAAATGTCTGTGTAGCACAACATGTGACAAATTATATTTGTTTTCCACCTATGGGGAAATGTATGATTCTTATGGATAGGCTTATCTGTAAGAGTAGCTAAATGGATTCTTAAGTGGACCACTATAGGAGTCAGAGAGAATAAATGATGTTCAGATTGACAGTAATTTGAACATATTTTCCACCATTATTTTTTTTTGCTGCTGCTACTAAGTGAAAAGCATGAGAGATCTCATGTGCATGAGAGAACACATATATATGAGAAGAGAGACACATACATACTGAGAATGTACCAGCTATTTCAAGTAGTTGAAATCGTAATAGCTGGCTTTCTGTCACTATCACACTTTTGAATAGAAATTTGGTGTTTCTTTAGTAAGTTTCCAATAGAACACTTGATTAAAATTATTTGATAACTGAAGCTATTAAGTTGCATTACATATTTTACCTTTTCTTCCTAAGTCATAGAATCATAGCTCATGCATGGTTTTCTGTTTGTTGTGTTTTGTTTTTCAAGAAACTGGCAGAAAGACTCAGTTTTGACACTGGCTAAAAAGGCCTTTTCTTTTCCCAGTCCAATGGAACAATTGTTACCTTCTACTTCCTTGTTAGAAGGCAAACAGATGCCTTCTAACCTAGGCATCTGTTCTGAAATGCAATGATAGAATAAAAAATGCATTAAGCTGTGGCTTGTTAGTTTAAAAGGCATTAATTTTGATATTGAAAATAGTGATACGCATATGTAGTTTCCATGACATCTTTGATATTAAAATTGCCTCAATGTTTAAATAGCAATATGCTCCACTTTTTCCTGAGCATCATTATTCATCCCCACATATCTCTGGAATGGTTTCACTGGAATGGGATTGCTGCAACAATAGGGGATAGAGTTGTTTGCATAGCCTTTCCTTCCAGGAGTTGGTTAAAAATTTTGTGGTCACTGCGCTCTACCTTTGCAAGGCAGTCAGATAAAACTCTTAGCTCTGTCCAGAATTTGGGTCTATCATTATTACTTAAATTTTTATTGCTATTAAATATATTTGCTTTTTAGTTTGAGAAATGTATACTCTGAAGAAGTACTATTAGAAAATAACCAAAAGATGTTATGTATATACAGACAGACACGTGTGTGTATATATATGTGTGTGTGTGTGTAACAAATCTTGTCAAAATCTGAAAATGTATTTGGCTTTTTTTTTAATGTCTTTGGATGTTTTAACACAGTACGCATGGTCTCCCTCCCTCTTCCTCTCCAGCTCATTGTCTATTTAATTTTTTCCCTTCTCTTTATTTTAAATAGGTGTGTATATGTAGCACATATATATGTGCATATGTTATTTATAGTTTTATAGGTATGCTATATACATCAGTATTCTCATTCTAAATAGTTAAGTTTGTGTAAGATTATATAAGCTCCTGAAAACCATTTTTAAAGATTAATTCTCCAGCTGCTTGAACAGCACACACATAAGCAAAAATTATCTTAGTTGTTAGAAAACCTGAAAATGTATACCAAGAATAAAATGCAGTCTTCAGAAAGTGCTGCAAAATAGTGCACAAGTCAGTTGCCTTTCTTGAGAATTAAATGACAAGTAGATGGAAATATCACACAGAATTTTCAGAGGGAAGTTTAGGGAACATAATGTAATGTAAGATGTATTCTAGGTCACTGAGTTCTGTGTTCCTCTACTGCAGCTATCACTGAATATATACAATGAATATATGTTTATATGTTTTATATATATGTATATAAAATAATCCCTTTGAGACTGTATTAAGCTCTGTTGTAAGAGTTATTAGGTCTCACTGCTCCAATTTGGTCAATGGTTTCCAGCACCACTGGTCTATTGATTGGGATCCTTCTTATTTTTGGTCTGCATTTATTTGTGGTCAGCTCGTACCTATTTGTCCTTGAGCCGAAATTGGTGTAAGTAGCTCTTTTGTTCCACTTTTATTTTATCTGCACTGTATTTATAGACAATGGTGGTATCCATTCAGTCCTACTTCTGAATAATAAATGAAGCCTTTCTCTTTTGTTCTTTTTGCAATAAGCTTTCCCTCTCCCTCTGTTTTCTGGTTGTTGATCTTCTTTTAATATGGGTAGTCAGAACTGTCTGCAGGGCATTGGATGAGGGCATTTGAGTGTCTTGGATGGTGGAATTAATATATTTACTGTAAATTCCTTGACTGAGAGATCCTATGATCACATTTGCCTTTCTTTCTGTGTAATACTGGCAGCTGGTAATCCATCTCTATCCAAGAAGTACATCCAGGACCTCTTTCTCCCAGGTAAATACAAATTGTTAGCAGAGACTTTTGCTACAAACTAAAAATCCATCAAGTTTCCAGTGTAAGACTTTGTACTATCGAATTTCTTCCCATTTCTGCTGTTCCATTCTTCTGAGTAATGTTTATTTCTATGCAGTATTCCAGATTTTCTGTAAGCTGATGACGTCTTAAATTTATCAGACCACTTTCACTTTTTGTGCTGAATCTTAATTCCAAATATTCAAAAGCCTGCTTAAACTCAACTAGAAGAAATATGCTTAAAGTTCTTCCTCACCTTCAGTTGTTCCTATCATCTGTGCTTTTTATTTTAGCCAGTTACTTACCAGCAAGGATTAGTTGCTTAGTTGATAATTGCTGATGTGGAATGATATTTAATGTTTTCTTTAAGTTAATGTAGGTAAGATCTATTGTCTATTCTTTATTTAAAAAAAATCAGTTGTCAGAGAAATTAGGATTGACATGACAGAATCTGCATGGTTTAATTTTATGTTTCTATTTTTTTGTGTTTTTCATTTACCTTCATTATGTCCTTATATATTCTTTTTCCTTTGGCAGTTGTTGTAGGCTCCTCATGCATTTGAAGTCACATTAACAGGCCAATAATTATTGAATTGCCTTCTCTTAAAGATTAGTTTTAATGCTACATATGTTTTGATCACTTAGCAATGTAGAGGGGAAAAGGACAGAGTGTCTGTATTCACTGTGTGCACTTTGCACAGCTGGTCACCACAATTTCAGTGTTTTAGAAACTTAAGAATAATATTTGGGAAAGGGCTACTGTAAAGTAGGGGATAGTCCATGCCTCAAAGAAAAGCTAGGTGGACAAATACCCAGGTTTGCTTGCTTCTCTGTTGAACAGCTATCAGCACTAGCATCTCTTCTGTTAAGAGTCTGGCAATTGTCCACTGCTGAGAGTACCTTCAACTCGACTGCTTTGATGTGCTCAGCCTTCTCCAAAACAGACATAAGGACAGTTCTTATTCATACCTTCAACTTCTGGGTGTCGAAGCCTTCAGCTCACTATTAGTAAGCTTGTGCTCTTGTCTACCAGGAATGTAAAAAGCCCTGAAAAGTGTGACATAAAACAGCACAACATAAGGTTCCAGGCTGTTCTTGTTACTTTCTGTTGTCAACACAGTTGCTGGGTTTCAAATTTAAATGTTAATTTAGCATTAACAAAGAATTCTTAATTCCATCTGAAATGGAGGTGGATAAAGGTGATGTCTACAACAGCCTAGCCCAGGATCTCCTTGATGTGGCAAGATCTAGAAATGCTTGGCCCCCTGCAGAGCATCACACTGATGCTGGGAAAGGCATTCATTGCAAGTATTCCCATGGCCTTCCCATTGCAATTGTTTTTATTTTAGTTGCAGGTTGCTTCTGGTGATGATATATAATCTTTGTTGTGTTAATCTACCAATTACCTTTAACCACTAGCATATCTTCCCTTTGAAGTACTTTGCCTTCAGTGCCTGGTAGTAGCCCTCTGGTTGATGACAGTATTAATGGACCAGCCTTCCCCACCTCCCTCACCCGGTTCACCAGAGATTTGAAATAAAAAGTGAGTAGAATGGATCAAATTGCACCTTTGCCAGTGGGTTCATAAAAACTATGTTATTTAATGGCAAGAAACAGTGCCAAAATACATCACACATCATTTAAGGCATCTGCTAAAAGGTATCAAGAGCTGCAGATTAAAGGTTTCTACCAGGATGTAGTATACACTCTGGAGAACAACCTTTCCCGTGTTTCTCCTAGAAGTATGCACATCTTTAGCAAGTCTTGATTCTTTGGACCATCTAAAAATTAAATTTCTGAAATCCCTGACTCTTATAGTCACCTTATTTTCTTCCATATTGCATTGCATCTTCGTTTTTAAAGTTCATTCTCCTGTACAATATTTCTTGTGGTATCTCAGAACATTAAAAAAATATATATTTACAAGTAGCCACTGTAAGACTAACACTGTGGTATCTGGCAAATATGTAGTTGGAATATGTAACAGGAATTGGGATCTTCCTATTGGGCCTTAAGCAAACTCACAATACTAGCAAAATCTATTAACCTATTTGGCAAACTCCTTTAAGCAATAGCAGGATTTCTTCTAGTTTTGATCTTTATGTACAGTGTATAACTCTGAGATTTTCAGGCTAAGGCTATTTGAAATCCTCTGTTCCCACATAAGGGGGGACTGAAAATGAAGACAGATGAATAACATTTAAACAGCTTTGCAAGCATGTCATGAAAATTTACCAGTGCCATAACAAAATCTATGCACCTGCCCACTTCCAAGGCTACTGTTGTAAGTGAAGGAGACCCAAAACTAATGACAATTTATGTTCTTAATATAATAAGTGAGTGGATTTTTGCAAGGCTATTGAAACACGGCTTTTTCCTGATAACTTCAGCATTATGATTACTTCCACAGGGTGCAGTCCTGTTCCTGTGGAAGTTGATGTAATTGTGGATGCTCTCATTTTCCCCATGTCTAACTTGCTTTGAAATCTTTGTGTGTTTAGCCCTGATGTGTCTTGTGCCAGTAAGTTCCACAACTCATGTTGCACTTAAATGGTTATTTTATTCATGACTTTTGTTTTCAGTCTTTCAAATTAGCTGGTAGTGCTGTTGGTTTTGGATTATGAGACTAAGGACTTATTTTTGCACCATTTTTGTTCCCAGAAATGCAGATAGAATCTGCTTTTTCCTATTTCTTCTATAACTTAAGCTATCATTCTTTACTGGAGCTCCAGTCATATTCGTTATCTATTTCTGGGTGTACTCAAGAAAATAAAATTGAATACTAAAAAGTAATTACAAACTTTTATTGTGCCTTGTGATGGTACAAATTGGTGATAGCCTAATAGTTACAGGCATTGTGTTAGTGTTTAGAAATGCTACCTTAAATGGGAGAAGTTATATTTAAATTGATATTATGGAAGTAGCTGTAAGGAAGAACAATACTATAAGAGATATACTTAGCATCTACATTTCTATTGTACTCGAGACAGAGTTATTTGTGCTCTGGCTTTTCAGCTTGGTTCTGAAACAAAGTAGTGATAGTGAAAGGAATGGAAACGATTAATAGATTATTTTGTGGTTGTTTAACTTGTTCTTTGTGAGCAGTAAATTCACATATGCAGGAAAAGAAAGGATAAACTAATTTTTTTTTTGAAACATCTTTTTAACCTCTGACAGACACATTTCGCCTTTAGTTATTTATTATGGAGATACATCCTTGTCTCAAGTATATCTCATTATTTAAGACTTGATCCTGAAAGGCATTCAGAATTCTGATTTGATTCAAGCCAAGGTTGCTGAATACTTCCAGGTCCCCAGATTCCAAAGGTTGTCTTAGTGGCATGGCTGAAATTACAGTAAACTTTCCTCTACTTGTGTAAAGTTGTGCAGTCCTTCTCCGTGCTATACTATCACTTCCCACACTAGGAGAGATTTAGTCTAAGTTTTAGCTACATGAATTATATGTAGTCAAAAACAACTTTTTTTTTTCCCTTCTCTATTTGGTTCACTCAAGTGGCCCTCTTCTTTCTCCCTCTCCCCCTCAAAAAGCTTGTCTGTAAAATCATACCAAGCTTGGACAATTGCACAGAATAAATACTTGGAGACATCTTAAAAACAATCTGACTTTAATCACTGTGGCCATCATGAAGGCCACTGTAATCTGCTGTGCCTTATCATCCATGTATTAGATGATGCAAATGCTTGTGCTTCTCAAATCAGTTTTATGAATAAAATGGACAAACATGCTGAACAGAGGTATACGTATCCTTGGGAAAGGGCCTTCAGAGGCTGAGCAGAAATGGAATTTCTTCATTGGCTTTCTGTAATGTTAACCCATGTCAGTAAAATCCACAGGAAATGTGTATAACATTTTGTTCTTTTTAAATTTCCATTTTTAATAGCAAGATGACACTCCAGGCAGTGCATTTCTGGGGGATTATTGCATTTCTCGGGTGGCTGAAGTCACTCACCGTTCAGCCTTGTGCCTCCCAACACACCCGAGGCGAGCAATAATCCTCAGCAAGGCACTGCTTGTCTTATCTTATTGCTTAATTATTATACCTATTTAATGCTGCTTAGAACATTGTCAGCTGTCGAGAAAAGGTAATTATCACTAGTCAAATGAAAAACACTTTTTTGGCTGCCTTACGGATACACATTTTACTGGTACCTTGATACATAATGAAGCCTGATAGCAAAACTTTTGCTTGTCTCTTCTTCAAGCCACAGCTGTTTCCCTGCTAAATTCATCCCATCTGTCTCCCCTTCCGTAAGGCTGTAGGCAGTATAGCATAAGTACAGAAGCAGTTCAGTGCTATTTTGGATAAACATAGCTGAAATTTGAATCTTTGCCATTTGCAATGCACACATTTTGTTTTACTGCTGTAAAGAGAGCTGTCAAAATAAAAACTACATGGATAATTTACTGAAATACAGTCAAATAAAATGATGATCAAAGGAGAAAAATGAAGATATACTATAGGGTCACTCTTACTTTCAAGGTGTATTCTGAACAATGGAATTGTTGACCTCTTGACATTTCTGGGTTCAGAGAAATTGGTAGTGAGTGTGAAAAGGAGAAACCACTGAATTAGAGTATAGCATGGAGAAGTCCAGGTTTCGTGCCAAAAAGGCAAATTGTAGCAGGCAGTTGTTTATGGTAGTGCCCTGTGAGATAACTGACAGGATATAGTGCTTTGCTTGTTTTGTAAGGTGCATATAATTGTGTAAGGTAGTACAGCTTGGAAATGAAAATATGTCACTTTGTCTCTGAAAATGGAAAGACACCATAATGATCAGTGTGCAGAAGGTTTAACTATACTCAACTATGCCTTTCTTTGATGTCTGCAATTTTAGTTGTCATGGAAAATAATATATATATTAAAGCTCTTATATTGAGTCTTTTTCCATTCATTTGTTGTTCTAAATAGTATTGGGTGGTTAGTTATCCAAGTCTTCTTTGTGTTTGTAATTCCTAGACTTTTTGGAACAGAAGATCCAAATCCCAGTGATGTCTGTTTGATAGTTCACCTTTGTTACTTAAAGAAATTGAGCACTGTGCAATATACGGCATCTGAGAGCCTTTTGGGCAAAACCATTTCTAAACATTCTAAACCATTTCTCTATTCTCCCTGAGAGTTAGAGTTCTATGGCACCTCTGTTAAGAGAAGGGGTTTGACCACCGCATCTAAGATGTATATTTCTTTCACTGCATTATCGTGTGTTATGTGGCTCATCTCAGAGAAGACTATTTTGTCAGCACTGTGTCTATATGGCTGGTAAGCACTTATGAGCCTTTGTAGAAGAACCTTTGAAGCTTGTCCTAGATCAGCCCCGATGTGTATTTGGGATAATTCTGCAACTTATGAAAGTTAATTCCCAAAGACTACTGTTGCCAAATTCATATTGTGTCAGGCAAAAGTGAACAAGGCCATTTCTGTCCTAGCCTAGATGATGCTCTCCTTGAAAAAAAGAAGGATAAAGACAAATGGTCACGATGGGCAATGGGATGATCTTAATAAAAAATAGTCTGTGTTACAAGCAGAAAGTTCTTTTTGGAAAAAAAACGCACTTGGGAGATGACTACTGCAGAAATACTGGGTTAAGTGCTCAATGTTAGGGTAGAGAAAGGGAAAAAGGATGTTAAATCATTAGCCTCTTCATTTTTTACAGGATCGTTTTCAAGATGTATCAAAAGAAACAAAACCTTTTGCAGTACTACTGAGGTACTGCTACATGAAGAGCTTGCGCACTAGTTTTCTTGTAAATATATGTAAAACCAATACTCCATGGCGAGAATCAGGACTGCATTGCCACTTATGTTTATAGGAATTTTGGAATTTCTGTCACTTTATAGACACTGCACTGAAATATATTCAAAGATTGTGAAATATTATATTTATTTTTGTTCAGTAATATGAATGTAGTTAAGGATGTTTTCATCTGGAAGAGTGCATGTCAGTGTTGAGTTCTCCCGTAACTAATCCAGGAGCTGGTAAGACAGCTGCTGCACCAGAGCTAGTACCCTCATGTTTCAGCCTGAAGGAAAAAAGGCTCCACCATTTCTAAAGGGAGCCCAATCCCTCACGGACACCACCATAGTAGCATGCCCAGTAACCTCTTTGTGAATAACATTCGGAGGAGCAAGCATCACTAAATATAAAGATTCCAGAAGCTGTTCTGTGAAGATTTCCAGTGTGTGAAATCCTATGCTAAAAGCTGTTAACCCTGGGTGATTGTTTTGTGTTTGTTTATCTTGCTGGTATATTTATAAGAGCTGCCCAAGTCTGTGAGCTGAATGGGAATGTAGCCAGCTTTTACCTCATGAACCTGTTGGAGAATGTTATTGCAGGAAGACCAAGATTAAGAAACAAAAGGAGGTTGTGGATTGTTATGGATATGGAATGCTATCTCCACCTCTGCCTCCTTTCAGGCTTTACCAAAAGAGTAGTTGTATGGAGTTGTCTGAATGATTATTAGGTTACCCAAATGTTGTAGTAAACATATGGGGGTACTAAGACCATCCAGGAAGAATTATTTTTGTTGTAAATATTATTGTGTTATTCTTGAAAGTCCTGCTACTAGGAACCGAGCTTACCTTTCAAAAATAGTGCTATGGCTTCCTCGTCCAGTTTTGTATGCAACCATGTTGAGCACTTGCAGAAAAAGAGGAATGTTTAACAGAGCATGCATATGCTCCAGCTTAATGATTCAAGAAGCTTAATAAGCCTTTTTCTCTCCAAAAGAGAGAGTTACTTTGTGCCGTGTTTCATACTGAAAATTGTTAGTCTCTGTTAGAAGCATTTAGATAGCCTCTATAAGTTCACAGCGAAGGCCTTGAGCGTTCTTGCATCACAAGTTCAACACTCACTGCATTTTTTTCCAGTGTTCCAAAGCTGCAAAGGTCCAAAGAAAACTCTGTTTTTGGGTTTTACCATCTTTCAGTATGTATGCAAAAGAAAATTAGAGATGGAGGAGTGGACAAGATCAAGAGCAAAGCAAGTTACAGCAGCTGTAGTCTTCTGTCAATCTTGCACTTTTCATATATTTATTATACCTTATTTCTGCAGTTTATAGTACTCTAGCAGAAGTGCATGCATTTGTTGATAATGTGATCAAAAATCCAAGATTGTCTGAATTCCAGGTGATCATTTCTCTACAGGGTATGTATACATGAGTGTTCTTCCTCTGTTGGGCCTGTTTGTGGTGAAACTTGGTCTACTATGGGAACTTCCTATTTTGCAATAAGGTCAAATCTAGCAGTATAATCTTTGCAAAATATTACTAATTTTCACTCTATCTTAGCTCTCTGCTTTCATTTTCAATTGTATCTATTCTGGCAAATGTTATGCTGGTAAACCAGTGCTTATATGCTCTGATTATATATAATTTACAAGATCCAATATTTAAAAGTTATTTTTAAGAGGAACATGACATTAACTGAACAATACATTTAACCTTAAAGGCGTGTAAATGTTTTTCTACTTCTTGCCTATCTTCTTCCAAACAGAGCAACTATGTAAGTGCTTGCAGGTCATCTATAAAATGAAACTAAAGTCTCTTTCTGCGATAGTGCAGGTTTTGGACATGTGCTGTTAATAGAAAAGTTTACCGTATATTCTTGTGTTAAAATGCTTTACTCTTAATTGCTCTCTGAATGGTCAGTGGACTCAGCACCCTTCTGGTCCGTTTGAGCCCCACCTAATTTACAGAAGCTACATGAAGCAAAGTTTTCAATGACAGGGACTATTAATGCAAAATCACAGGTAAAATTACTTTTGGTAGAAAGCAGACCTGATTAGAGTCCTGACAGCTAAGTTCATTAACAGAGCTTCCACTTGTGTTAAAGCAGTGTTGCAAAATAAATGAATGAGCCTTCCTGTGCTACTTTCAATAATCGGTAGAGTGCAGGTCGCTGGAAACAACTGAATTAATTCAGTCCCTTAAATGCAACAAGGAAGTATTAGAACAGGACTGAAAATGAGGGCTACCTGAGATGCTATTGTTATTTGTGTGAAAATATCATGTTAAATTATCTGTCCTACTAAAAATTATTCTCTCCTATTAAACAGGTTAATTTGTGTTCGTATTTTCAAATAGTACATTTGTGAATTCTTACCTCTGTAATCTTTATGGGAAGGAATTTTTTTTCCTAATACGTCAGTGACATTCTGCATCAGATTGGAGGGTACTGTCACAGTCAGTAATGTTTACATCAACAAATGTAAATTCAAATTAAATCTATTATTTAAGTAGCATAATGGAAGCACATGGTGCTTTGTAGTCACGTAATTAAAGAAGATCTGTGCCTCCAGGAGTTTATGATCTAAAGATCAAAACCAGTTCCACATGCAGCAGACCTCTCCTAAATATCAGTGTACAATTTGGGGATTTTGTCTTGCGTCTCTTTCAGCTTAAATTTTACTCCTGTGCAGAGATTTCACCCAGACTAGTGCAGCACTGTTTGAGAGGCACTTCTTAAGTATATGTGACACTGTGCAGGGGCAGTAAACTCAGCACAGAAAAGCATGGTGATTTAATGTCAAGATTAATACTTAACAGTAACTTTCAGTTAAACTTTGCAGATGATATTGGTTTAGTTAGAAAAAAAATCTCTATCTTCTGTGTCTTCTATAACAAGGAGTCTGACTAGCCATGTTTGTTTTTTTTTTTCTCCTCCAGTTGTGAAAGTAATTTTGTGCAAAACTGCATTTGAGTTAAATTATTCACTCATCCTGGGGCAATAGCCTGTATTCACTTTCCAGCTGAGCCAACTGAAAATATGGGAAACAGACCAGCCTAGTATTCCATTGCTGCCTTATATAATGCAGTGGTTTGGAAATGATGATGAAAACAACTGGGATATTTCGTAGGTAAAATAGTAGCACCATAAACTGAAAGCTTTGCTTGCTGTGTTTGTTAGGTTGCTTTCTCCCTCCCTTCCAAAACTCTGTGCTCCCATATCAGAGATGTTGCTTTTATTTAAAAAGAAAAAAAAAAATCAAACTTTTTTTTTTTTACCCTTTGAAGAATCTTTCCTTGAATTTCTGGCTGAGTTCCTTCCAAAGTCCTGGACTCACTCAAAACTTTGAAAAGTTCAGACCTCAACTGGATATGGTACTTTACTTCATTTGTTGTGAAGTCTTTCTTTTCCCTTCACGATACGCTACAAAAGAGGTTGGTTGTAAATAGATAGGTTGTTATTTTAAAATGTGATGGCTCTGGATTTCTTCCAGTTATCATCCTAATTAGGACTTTGAATTAAAAAGAGAATTTTTCATTTCTTTAGCATGTGGGGAGCTAAATGAAGACCTGTCTGTGAACCCTGTGACTCATAGCTAGCTGTAAATTATTAAACCCCTTTGTCTCTGTGATGACTTAGCTGCAAAATAATTGGGCAGCTCTAAGAGACAGCTTTTGCCTTGAACCTCGTTGCTCAAACATTTTCCATAAGTTAAGGTAAGGGGTTGTTTTTTGTTTGTTTTTGTTTTGTTTTGTTTTTGCAAAAGCATACTAGAACTGTGATCCTATAACTGTTACAAAAGGAAATTGTTATTTGGGCTTGCTGAATACTGCATGTTTTTGAGCACAAATCCTTCAGCTTGAGTCTATACCCAAATGCACAGGTCTCAGGCACTGTTGTACTTGCTGTCATTTTGGGCATCTTTTTGTAAAGTGCGGAATCCAATACATCAGTTGAAGATAAAAGCAATGAGGAGAAAGAAGTGGAAAACAAATCTTTGTTACTAAGTTAGCCCTGCCACGTGGCAAAGGTTCGTGTGAAGCCACATGCCATGTAACCCAAGTGGTCACCTTACTCAGCAAGCTGCATTTCAGTTAAAACAGAAACACAGTGGAAATCCAGTATTCAACATGCCGTCCGAGCTTAAGGAAAACGCACAGGCGAAGAGGTCGAAGGCAAAGTTGCTCCTATCAATAAGGATACCTTAGTAATTTCAGGTGCTTTCAGTGAAAGAATAAGGAAAAAGAAAAATATTTCCTAAGAAGTCGTAGCACGGGTTGTCTTAAAACAAAAAGAACAGAACAGAAAAGAAAAAAGGAAAAAAACCAACCCAGAACAACCGACCTACAGAAGTCCTGTGAAATTAGACAATAATTCTGACATCAGGCAGCTAAATAACAGACTCTGATGTGGAAAACTGTCCCAGATTCCAACATTCCTTTCAGATGAAATTAGAAAACAAGGTAGACTTAGCATGAGAAATAGATTCTTTATATGAAGAGATTGCTCTTGTTAGGCCCATATGTGAACCATATATCCAGATTCTCTCTACATCCGCTCACATGTCTCCCTGTCAGCATCTGAAGAGAGATCCCCAAATGTTCAAATGCACCTTTCAGATCAGAGTTTAATTTTAGAAGACTGTCTTGGCCTAATAATTTTTATCCTAACAGTGCTGTGATGGTGGTGGAGACATCACAATGCAAGTAAAATGTAAGAACTCAAAATTCTATAGAGAGATGCTGAAGTAAGTAGATGTGCAACTCACAGTAGTAGGCCTTAATATATGAATATAGTAAAATGTGTATATATGAGATATATGTCATTATTGAATAAGTAATAATTCACAGGGGAGTGTGCTGTTCATGTGCACTTTGTATGTTATAAACTGCAACATCAAGGCTGAACACTTCCACAGTCTGTGTGTGTAGGATGAGGAGAGGCAAATTTAAAAGCTCAAGTAAGGGTATTTCCAGAGCTGAGACTTGCAGAAATTTGGAAATTCAGTACTGCAGGAAAATATTCTTAGGTATCTTTGCAATTTCTGTATTTTCTCTTATTTAATCTTCTAAGGAGTATTTTCAATTTAATGACAATATTTCGAATGTACAAGTAAAACCCAGTCTTGTTGTGCTCCTTAAAAAAACAGAGGAAAGAAAAAAGAAAAAGAAAAATTCTTATTATTTTGAATTGTTTAATTTACGTAAACACAGTATGCACCTAGACAATTCTGAAGAGTCATCTTCATTATTAAAATTAGATCAAGTAATACCTAAGAGTGAGTAAAACAAATTGCATTGGAATACCATGAAACTTGCAGAAATGTTAGTTGAAATCTTTCAAATACCTTGTTTGGATACTTAATTTATCTGTGAGGGATGTTTTCTTATTGTATCCTTAAAATTAAATACATGAAGTCACCATCCTATCTAGAAATGATACTAAAACAGAAATTGTAAAACAAAAAATGACAGTTTGAAGTGTTGCTATTTTTTATTGTAGTGGCTCTACACTTTCTGTTTTGTTAATTGGTGTGATAAGGGAAGAAACTCACTCCCTTGCTGATATCTCCACTTTCCCATGCAAGCCTTTTCACATGTAAAGGGGTTTGATTTCAATTTCCCATTTCTCTTTGTCTCAAGAGAAGAAAAGCATTGTGTTATTTCTACAAATTACTGCAGTGCCCAATGAAACTGGGTAGGTGATTTACAAATATTATTTGTTGATATCAGGCATTTCAGGTATACCTTGAATGTGTATACTACAAGCATTAAAAATATTTCTTAATTATTCCATACAGTAAGAACTGTCTTTTCTTCAAAAGCAAACAAAAAAGCAAACACCTTGTTTTGCATTTGTAGCTATGTTACTATCATGGCAGTAAATTAATGAGAACCACTCCTTTTCTTAAATGGTCCAAACTCATTGGCACTTTTGACCAGAAATCATTAATGGTGAGCATCTTATGCAGCAGTGTAATTAAAGTCTCCAGTCAAGGGAGAAGCTCTTGACAGACACTGCACCTACATAGTTTTCCACTGCTTGTCAAGAGAACAATCTTACTAGAGAAAGAATGTAAACAAAAAAGTAATTACATTCTTTCTACAGTAGTCAGTTTGCAGTGGATTTTGGCCAAGGTTTTGCCCATGGTTTCTTTTCATGCACCTGCCCTGAAACAGGAAGAAACAGCAGGTATACAAAGAGAGATACCAAACCTGGTTGTAGATGTGAGGTTGTGACTGGTTGGTTCAGAAGAGGCCCTGCTAGCTTGATTATTCCTTTGGTATCCAGAGCAACCAAATAGGCAAAATAGGCATTTTGACCTATTAAATACTGTCTGGTTTACTGAGAATCTTTCAGGAAAATGCAGAGGAAGATCTATCTGCAGCCCTCCATCAGGGAAAGTAAAGGAAGTTAATGTGTACAATCAGGTGGTTGGGAAAAATTTTCTCTCACTTCTCCCAGAATCCTCCAAGAAGGGTGGGACAGGTGGCTATGCCTGGCCTTCAACACCTGAGATGAAAATTGATTAACGATCAGGAATGTATGCAAAGCAAACAAGGCTGGAAAGACATTCATGTAATAGGCTTGAGGGTTGAGTTTGTTTGCATCTTTTGTTGTTTTGTTTTGTTTTCAGATTTTGTGGGGCTTTATGTATGTGTGTTTTGGAGGGGTTTTTTTGTTGTTTTTATTTATTTTTGTTTTTTACACTTAAGTAGTTCCATAATTTCCAAATTTTGAAAAGTGTTAAAATCTTCATCAGTGGTTATTTATGAACATTTCTTATTATAGTCATTTATTTATTATAGCCAGTAAATCAATCCCTATCCAATTGTAACTGAACTAAATTGCTACATCATCGAATACATTGCCACATTTTACATTTTGAAATTCAAGTGCGTTTTGATCTTCTGTCATCTTTTTCTTAAGTAAAAAGAAAAGAATGGAGTTATGGGAGGAGACAGTAGCCTTTTTATTTGTTTGTTTTAAAATCAAACTATCCAAGACAATTTTGATTAAGTGTAGAATTGCCTTGAGACAGAGGAAAAAAGGAAAATACTAACTATAAAATAAATAGCTTAGAAGTTGAGCATTGCATCCTCACAAATGCTATTTTGGACTTTTCTGTGTGGGTAGGCCCTGGTCTCCCCATCTTTCACTTAGGAACTCTAACCTCTAAATAGCTGAAGGAAAAAACGATTTGTACGTTACATGGTCAAACACAAGCGTTCCCATGTTGTAAGGAAAGCTGTCTTTGTTAAGGCAGTGAAATGCTCTGTGCTCATTACAATGGAGACTTGATGTGGGGAGACTACTGGGAGCAAATCCATGCATAGTTTCTATTCTTCTTGAAAAACACTAAAACATACACATGTGCGTCGTGTTCCTTATGCTCCATGCGGCTTCTCTCTGTGTGGATAATGACACAAACAATATATGTGAGCGGCGTTTGAGGTAAAGCTGTTATCTTTTATCTCTTTGATGTCTTATTTTACTGATGCACGAGAAGTTGAATGAGGAAATAGCGTTCCTGAACAAAAGGTGCTGCAAATCCTCAGCAGACAGAATTGCAAAGTGCCGTCTGTCCTTACACATTTCCATCTCTGCCCGTCCTTCGTTAGCTGAGATCGTTATTCAATCACAGTGGTTGATGAGAGTTTTATAGGAGCATTTATTTACAATTTCTATTTTCTAGGGTTTTTTGTTGTAGTTGTTTTTTTTAAATTCAGGCTCCAAAGTGTATATTTTCTTTTCTGTTATAGTCAATTATGTCATAAATGGTCAAATGATAACTCATCACAAACAAAATTATTTTTGCAGCCTGTCTTACTAGCGTCTGGATTCTGAAGAGACAACCTGGATGCCTGCATGCCAGTGCAACCAGGATTTCAACAGTGTCAATAATCTTTGCTCATCATACCAAAAAAATCAGTGTGTCAGTGTATTCCTGCAGAGTCATTAGCATACAGACTCACTCTGCTTGCTTAACAAAGCACAGTTCTGTATATTATAGTTTCCTAGTCTGCTTGTCTGATTCACCTCTGACAAAAGCAGAGAGAAAATTCAATCCCTTCTTCAGTGGCACAGTAATGCAGGAAATAAATCTTAGGGCATAAGGTCTGAAGTGACAGTCATTTAAATAATTCAAATGTAGCAATCGTTCTGCCCGTGTGCCTTCCATTCCTTTGTTTTCTTTCTCTGTATTTCTCAAATCACTGGTAGACAAATGTTCTTCTGCAACGATCTCTATTTTTTAAATATCTAGAGCTAAATAATTCCTGTCCTCTTTAAATGCAGTTTAACTGGTTACATGTTAAATAATTATTTGCTCTCCCTTTTGTGGTGTGGAGGGGGGAGTTGGAGGGGAGAAGTAACATACAAGCAGATGTGCTGCTAGATCTACAGGCTTCTGCCAACCATATGGCATCTTAAAGAAAGATGGTTGGAGCGTCTGGATTAGCAAAGAGTCGGGATGGAAAGCCATGTGTCGTGTTGGTACAGGCAGTTGTTTTAGCTCTCTGTAAAAGGCTTCAGGAGATTGTGTAATGGAACAAATGGTACTGCAAGCCTAGTAACAGCCTTACCGCTGCTGGAGAGGCAATTGGCCCCCAGGCGGGTACTGCTTCATCCTTGCTTGTTGGTTTTTCGTGAAGGATTTTTATATCGTTATTTTGTGCTCTTCTGTTAACACGCAGGAAACTCGCAGATCTAATTCTGAACTTTATACCTGAAAGACAACCATTGTGGGTTTAGGGGTTTTATTCACAGCCTCATATTTTATAATGAAAGCATGCAGTTTCCCTGTTAGAAATGAGAGGCTTGTGCCCTTCTGCAAATTTCCCGCATCCTTCGTGAACACTTTGAGACACTGATTCATTTAATTTGTAGCTGATGCCCAGGTTTTGGGGGGAAACTGCTCTCTCTGGGATTTGCTTAGTTAAAAACAAGACTGGGTCTATTGTGCTGGTGGCTGTAACGTACCAGCTTGGCACTCGTATTCTGTTTGACAAGTTGCTCTTTATGCAAAGAAGGGGCTTGCTCCTATTAAAGGCAAAATTCCTTTTGTTTTTAGTAACCCAGGATTGGGCTCTCAGTGGGCTTTTGTGTGCTTTACGAGAGTCTCTGTAGTTCACACTGCAGCTCCGGGAGTTATTCTGGATCAGAATGAAGGCTTTTTTACCTAGGTCTGTAACAGAAATAGGTTTTAGTCATTTTTCTGTTATACAATAGAATTCTAAACTCCTCTGTAGATGGCAATGAAATCTTGCCTCTTAGTATACCTTTAAGTGCAGTTTTACCTCCCCGATCCTGTTTGCTTCAAAGGAAATTTAAAAATCTGATGCTGCAATAAAGGAGTTCAATTAAATTAGGATTGTTTTATTTAAGAGATTTTAAGTACGTTATGATCCCCTATTATGATTTTTATGTAAAGAGATAACATGAGGGACACCTAGATATTCATTCACAGGTAAATACATGCTGAGCAGGCAACATTATAGTTCCAGAGACATTAGAAACAAACCATTAACTGCAGAAGCATCTTCCCTACTGGGGATACTTGCTGAAAATATATTATCTTAATCGGAGACAAATGCTTTTCTAATATAGCCTAAATTCACAATAATTTAGAAGTAAAACTACAATTAGTGCTCTTTATTCTCTTTAATTTTTTTCTTGCTGTCCAGAAGGGTCCTTATCTGGAGCTTAGGAAACAGCAGCCTTCAGCTTAATCTGCAGTTTAGTTACAGCACTGCATGCTTTTTCCTGAGCCGCCTTCATGCCCCCCTGCTTGAGCCCACATATGTTGCTCAGCACTGATCAAAAGCGGCCTCCCCGGGGAGGGAGGCTTGGGCTGGCTCCGCCGGCCTGTTCGTCACCTCACCGCGGCTGGGCCAGGTGTGAGGTGGGCAGTTGTCCGCCCGGAGCCGTGCCAGCACCACCAGCACCTCTCTGGAGGGCTCTGGGCGGTCCTCTGGTGGCTACTGAGGAGGAACGGGGCCAGGCTGGGGAGAGCCTGTGGGGTCTGTGCTGCTCCCGCGTCCTCCGCTGAACTTGTGCTCTTCCAGAAATCCTGGCTGTTTTTTGTGCTGGTAGCATGCGAGTTCACTAACGTAGTGGTGGGCATTACTGAAAGAGCTTATTTCATTCAGAAATGTGCATTTGTCTGTGTAGGTTGCCCAATAATGAACCGTGAATAACAGTATAGTTATGCTACAGCAGCAGTATCAGAAGTTACCAAGTCTGGAAGACAAGTAATTGATTAGTAGTAGGTGGATCCCTGGCTTCTCATTTTGTGAATGTTTTTGTCGTCTGTATCCCTGCTTAAAAGAACAAAAACCATTGCTGTCTTTATAAATATACAGACACAGATTTGTTTTCTTAATTTACTACTAGTGATTTCAGGCACTTAATTTTAATTATCCAACCTCTTACGTGACTGATCAGCTCCCAGAAGGATATCAAGACTTCTGAGCTTTTTTTTTAAACTCTTGTTTCACAGTGCTTTTACTGTCACTTACCATTGTAAGAGAAAAGCATTGTAATAAGAAAAGCAAACTTACTTAACAACACTAAGCAAGGTCGTCTTATGTAATTTAAAGGGAAAAGCACTCTTCCTATAGCAGCATTGAAGATGTATCAAGAAAATGAGTATCATATGTTCTAACTTGTGAGGAAAAGACTATTAGTTTCGTTGGACTTTTGGACAATAATGAGAACTCTGTGGCAGCAAACAGAAGAGTATGCGCACGCACAGTTCTGGACAGAATGAACTTTTCTGCTGGAAAATGCCACTCTTACAGAAAGTCACTTTTAAGATGTGTTTCTCTGAAATGCATCCCTGTTTTCCTTCAGTGCTTCTAAGCAACTGCTGTATTCACGTAGTTCACATGCAAATGCACTGTGTTTTTAATATAGCTTAAAGCAAAACATCAAGTGAACTCTGTATTCCCAAGAGCTGAGCCCCATGAAGGTCAGTTGTCAATACTGCTCAGATCCTTCAGCTTTATTTATTTATTTTTTTTCCCTGACCTCTGGTTTCTCAGGATGGACCTGCTCTCCTCTCAGCTGTTTCCAATGCAAAACCTGTTTTTGTAACCCACACTCTCTCTCGTGCTTTTGGCCTTCCATGTTACCTTCCTCACCTGCTGTTTCCTTGACACTGTGACTCCCTTCAGTCCCTACAGAACAGCTTTATGGCATACCCAAGGAGCCAGGGAGACCAGCGCTGGCCCAAAGGGCTGAGCTGCGTGACAGCAGCAGCTCACGCAAGGTGGGAGCACTTTCACTGTAATTTCTGAAAACCGCAACAACACTGTGTGAGCCCTGAAAATAAGCCAATGTGTATAGTCCACCAGAGCTTGCAGGCAAAATCACACTGGAAGAGGGGCATATTTTCCACACCAGGGACGCAAGTAAGGGTGATGGGGTTTAATCAAAGGAATGAATGAATGATGCCTGGATAGATATTTAACACTGATGTTTTTATCACAGTCTAACTATACAGTATAGCAGCCTTAGTTTTTACATTGAGGAGCATTTTGAAGGGCTATGATCTGTAATTATTAAATTGGGAAGTCTCCCTTGCAGATAACCAGATCAGATTATACCTGGCACTGCTGAGTTCCCGTTTGAAAGGTCATTAGTGAGAAACATTTTGCCTTTCAAACACAGGTACTAATAGCGATGATCACAGCAGCTTTGCGCTCTCTGCAACACGGTGCCTGCAGTCCTTGCTGACAGCAGCTAGAGTTTGGGCTCAGCGAGGACAGCAGGACTGAACCCAAAGCTGTTCTGCTAGCCTGTAATTGCAACTGTCAGAAACAACTGAAGCAGTTGTAGCTCAGCTGCGCTACCCTTTCTAGCAGTAGTATTTTTTTAATTAAGACAATGTCTGAAAAAGTAAATTAACAGAAGCTGATGCTTTTATCAGCTTTTTTGCTTCAAATGCCTGATGTCAGCTTGGGCCACATGTACATTCTGCACATGCCATGGGATAGAAGAAGTAAAGACTTTTTTCAATTTTCTGTTGCCTGCCCAAACACCACATGTACTGTCTGTTATGTGTCGCTTCCGATGAGGTTCATGCTGGGTATTTCTTTTTAAAGGCAAAGTGTTTCTGAAGGAAAGAGTTCCGATTGGGCAGATTGCATTAAAAAATTCTGCATCTCTCTGACTCAGATATCGTGAGTGCTTTGTGTGGACACCAGCCAGCAATCTGTAAAGGTTTGGGTTTGTCTGGTAACAAAAGAAATAAAAGGAAACAGTAAGCTGTGGGGAAAATGGAGCACACCCTTATAAAAAGTTAAACAACTGCAAAAAGTGTTAAAACTAGTTAGACAAGAATAGAAAAAATGTATTTCAGTAATGTACATATGTACCTTGTTAAATGATCTTTCTGAACATTAGGGGTCACTTCTGAACCCTTGGTAAGACATTCAGCTCGTAACATTATCAAGACACTGTTTCCTGTTTGGGAAATTGTGTAAAATCTCTTCTGTCTGGCACATAAAAAAAAAAATTGTACATATATATGTGAATATATTAAAAGTGGAGACTGATTATAAGATTCATTGTATAACATTATCTACTGCCAGCCCTGCCCTCCTTTTTAGTCCTAAGGTGTTCTACAGCATTCTAAATTAATAGTCAGCCTTGAACGGTTTGGAGAATTTTTATTAAACATTTTTTAGCAATTAGCAGAAAATATTGGTAAGAACTGTTCTCCTCTAGAGCAAAGCTGATCCAGAGTCCATATTGTTATCACAGGTGATATTATTTTGATTTCTTCTAAAGGAGGAAAAACTTCTTCAGCCTAGGGATTGAAACACAAGTAGACGTTAATGAAGGTTTCACCCATATCTTTTACGACCTCCTGTCCATTCTCTTCAGTTGTTTCCTTCCTGTAAAAACGCAGGCACGCTAGAAGCGGCCATTGTATCAGCTCAGCCCAGCTGCTACACCCCCTGCTGAAGAGCAGGCTGATCAGATCATGCTCTCTCTTCAGCACTTTGGGCATGAGCTACTGGAAGCCCAAGAATAGACCCAGGCTCAGGTTACCTACATGATCTATTTGTTTAACCTATTGGACCAGCTGTGGAAGTGAAGATATATTCCAGTAGTCAGTGATGACATCTCAAGCAAGTGGAAGCTACTGTTCCTATGTAAGCTTTTAATTAAATCCTATTTGCGATTGTTATTATGGTATGCACAGGTTGTTGTCTTCCTGGAGGTGATGTAATAATGTAGGCTATTCTTGAAAAGTGTGTGGAGAAATTAAGAGTGTCTTTAATTAAGGGAAATTTAGAGGTTACCCAATATGCAATAAGAAGGAAAGAAAAAAAAAAGGGGGTTATCTATTAACCACCTGTGTCAAGAGACTCGTGGTGAAATGTGGAAATTGTCTTTTTAAGTGTTTGATTCTCTACAAGAGATATTAGCCTCTGGCTACTTCCTGTTAACAGAAGCTGGTTGTTTGTTCCACTCGTAGTGTAGGCAAGTACCTACCTGACTAAACTGGAAGTGGTATTGATTGCATTCCCTATCTGGCTAAGCAAACAACAGTCCTGGCCTTTTAGAAGACAACAGAATTTTGATAGAGATTTCAGACAGGCGGTAAATGCCACAGAAACTTCTGTTAATGTGCCTTACACTGTCTCCCTGTATTAGAAGTCATGGCTTCCAGTGTGACAGAACTGAGACACTCATTCACTGTTATCAAGCATTTTTAAAGTTTTTTTCTCTTTAGATTTCTTTTATTGACATGACAAAGCTGGATCGTAGCATTCTGAACGCAGTTCAGTTAAAGGATAGGAGGTACAGATGTTTCTCTTCCCTTCCCTTTTTTGGGGGAGAAGGGCGAGCGTACAGGAAGATTTTCTGAGATGCTGATCTCACAAGGTCCTGATCTGTGTCTCAACAACTTAAGTAAATACCAATATAGAACAATATTGAACCTTTAGGTTATAGTTCTCTATTTGTCTGCTTTGCAAAATGTATAGATTCTTATTTAATTACTTCAAAATTTACTGTGTGCATTTGTGAATGTTGCAAACCTCAATGACGATGCAGATGCTTATGTGAGAACTAACTTTTACTACTGGTTTAAGTGTCCTGGTTGTCTGTGGAGCTGGTTCAAGACTTGTAGAGTTGTTAAAAATAAGTTTTACTGCCTTCACAAAAGGGACAACACCACTTTTGCTATGAAAAGAAATGAGAGAAGAGTAGCAGAGCTGAGCTGGAAAGCAGAGGGGAGCCGTGCTGCTGTCCCTGCAAGAGGGATGGAAGTGACAACAACTGGGGCTGCTGAAACAGGCTGATCCTCTCGCTGTGAGCACCAGCCATACCCCTGAACTCTTCACGTGGCAGTAAGCCTGGCTTTCCAGAACTCTCACAGACAAAGCAAGCCTGATCATTGGTTTATATGCAGCAGGTTTTTACTGTAGACTGTGCATTTTGTTGAGAGCAAGCTGTGATCGCCAGCATTTGTGTTTGAGGTTGCGTGGTGCTTCTTGTTTTCAGACACTGTTAAGTTCTTTGTAATTTCATTGAGCTTGACAAAAACTTGTGGTTTAGCCTGAAATCATTCAACAATGGTGGTGAGGAATTGCCTGGGGAAGAGGTGGGAGCTGCAGTGGAGGTGGGGGCCAGGATGGGAAGAGGCTGCACAGGGAGCCTTTCCTCACCCTCTGACCATTTGAATATACAAGCTCAACATCGTTAAATGCATTGTAGTACATCTATCAAGTACCACAACTTAACCACTGCCTACCATTTCAGTACGATAGTGTATTTGCAGGATGTCCTAAATAGATGCTAATAGTGGGTAGAAGTCTGGGGGTTTTGTTGTGTTTTCTGACTGGCTCGTTCCCTCTTGTTGTAACCAACCTGTTTCTAAACCTGCATTTGGTTTACACTATTGGGGTGTAAATGGCCAGCCCCCAAATCTGGCATTGCCTTCCTTCTGGGATAGAGCCTCCTTCAGCAGCATCTCTGCAGTGTCACGGGGTCCGTGGTCTTGTTCCCAGCTTTCCCCTGGTCACCAGCAGCAGTGTCTGATCGCTGCGCCCACCTCCAGACGCGTGGGCACCACGAGCCGCTCGTGCTTGGTGCTCTGGCCTTCTGGCAGGGGAGGTGTTGCAGGCCTCTGTGCCGCACCGCGCCACCTTTCCCCACTTCAGGCTTTCTGTAGCCTCAGGCCCTTCCTTTCCTCCCGCAGGTGAGTGGCAGGGCTGTGCAGCCGCCTGTGCGGGAGCCCCTGTCTTTTCCACGGGGAGCCCCAGCCCGATGGGCTGCCCCCCATTTCCATGGCAACCAGCAGATGGGGGGCTTTGGCGGGGGGCAGTAACGGCCCTGTCAGCTCTGACAGCTCCGCGCGGGCTGGCCAGCAGTAGTTATCAGATTACTTGTATTAAAACCTAATTAAGATGTGTGCCAGTAAATGCAGCGTGGTTATTGGATTTGGTGATTTAGCGGCTGCAGGTTGCTGCAATCCAATCACGCCATTTCAGCAGATCTCGCTCTGCAGAGTGCAGGGAAAGCGTTTTACGTTAGTGCCGTGACTGCGCCGGAAGACTGAATAACCTTGTAATGCCTCTGCTTTGTCAGGGGCTGATCCACACTGCTGGACGGACGGGCGCTGCCCACAGATCTTTGTGTATTAATTTCTTCCCTATCAACCGTAACACCCAGGGGAGGGCCACCAGTCAGACCAGCTCTGTGCTTCCAGCTTTCTCTCACGGCTCGCGGTTGCCTGGGGATTAATGGACCTGTGACATTCCCAGGGCAGGGGCTCGCAGCGTACTCACTGCTGGGGCCCGGCAGGTGCCCCTGGCTCAGCAGTGGGTCTGTAGAAAAGAAGGAAGCTTTAATTTCTTTATGTAGGGTGCAAAGCGCTAGCCCAGCTTTGTGTTGAAGTTAGTTCTGCTGGGCGGAATTCACCTCAGTGCCACAGGTCTGCTCTGAGCTCCGTGTTTCAGTTTCTGGCTGTCTGCTCCCACCAGTCTGATGTGACAAAACACACCTGTCCCCTTCTGTTTCTCTTTGGGACAGGCTGGGGTCCAGCCTACTCAGATCCCAGTTCAGTTTCTGTGCAGTGAGAGATGAGCTCTTCTGCAGGCTGTAGCATGAGCTGCACAAAGTTAGCAAGGTAGCATGGAGCCCTTCTGACACTCAAGCTCCAGGTGCTCAGGATCAGAACACAGTGCTGAGGCACTCGCTGCAGCTTGTGATGTCTCCATTTTGTTCTCGTGTGCTTCATGTGCCTCGCAGAGCTGCCACTTAGCTGCCTCCATGGGGAAATGAGAATTCTCAGTTAAAGTTGGAGTGGAAAAATATTTTAAGGGCATTATTATTACTGAATGGGAGCTACTCCTTGGTGTAAGTTTATCCTGTAAGTTGTCCAAACACAACATGTGTGTCTGAAACCTGTGCCTTGAAGCAACGTGACAGAGGGTGGAGCTGGGTTCTACCCATCAGTGCTCCCAGGCCACGGAGCAGCAGCCGCTGACATCCCAACTGGAGAGCAGTTCTCGCTTTGGTGGGAAAATGAACTCGTTTGGAAATGTGCATGGGCCGGCCTGCGGTGGTCACTCAGGTGCTCAGGACGCACATTTGCCTGGTCGATGGTGTTGCCAAAGTGAACGCGGTGACTGCACAACCTCACTCGTTCGTATTAGCAAAATGTGCAGAAGGCTCTGTCACCCAGTTGTAAAAATGATGGCAGGCATCGATGTGCAGTTGTAACATATGGGAAGTACAGTGAATGTGGGTGGAGCTGTTCATTTCTCATCTTGAATCATTTACGAGATCAGCAGACAGGCCAGATACAATGCATATGGGAATGTGTGGCTGTGCTGCACATGTCACACGTAATAGCAGACACTGTGAGAGGGCCCAGAGCCTGTCCTCGGGGGCTAAATGCACCAGAGCAGGCTGGTAGTCCCAGCGTGCAGAGCAAGGGCCAGCTTGGCAGCAGTTTTGGGAGAGCAGACTGGTAGACAGAATTTGGGAATTAATAGACTGAGATGAGTGCTGATGAGATCTGCTCCCCCGTTGTCCATTGTGACCCGGAGCTGTAGGAGGGAACATGGTTAACACTGTACTCTGGAGCTGGATACAGGTGATACAGGTCCAGGTTTGGCCTGCTAGCCAAGCCCAGTTCAGTGCCTGTGTCATTTTCTACCTTTGTTTAAGGGGACAGTCTAATGTAATGTGGTAAAGCTACAAAACAGAAGCGTAACTGAGAGGTATTGTCATAATTAAAGAGTTGTCTATTTACAAAAGTTTGTCCAAATTATCCCTTACAGGATCCAATAGGGTACAGAGCTTCACAACAGCAAGAGCACTTAAGGGTCACATCCAGTGATGTTTTTGCAATTTGCATGGGCTGCCTGGGAGCATCTAGTAGAAAGTGTTGTTTTGGTGTAGAATTTACATGAGCTGGAAATTACTTCAGTCTGCGTGCCAGAACTGGAGGAAGTTCCTTGTGCTGAAGCGGTGGTTGTTCAGCTGGAGCCTTCTCCTTGCAAGAG
Source organism: Penelope pileata (assembly GCA_013396635.1). Classification (NCBI taxonomy): domain Eukaryota; kingdom Metazoa; phylum Chordata; class Aves; order Galliformes; family Cracidae; genus Penelope; species Penelope pileata. The sequence continues at coordinate 639,769 of WBMW01000788.1, forward strand.
GAGAGGAGGGAAAGGCCTTTCCTCGTGGGCTCCTTTGCTTTGCATGCGGAGTGGGCCCTGCCTCAGCCATGGGCAGTGCTCCTTGTGTTGCTGCGGAGACGCTGAGGAGGGGCTTGCTCACTTGACTATGTCTTTAGCTGCAGTCGTAGTAATGTTGTGCAACATGGTCTCGCAAAGACTCTTAAAACAGACTGAAATGCTAGCATAATTGGAAAGTTATTAATTCGATGTAGAACTGAGCATTAACTTAAATGGCTTCAGTCCTGACTGTAGTTGGTGGTTGTTGAATGAGGCTTTTGTACGATCTGAGATAACCTTGCATGAAGAGGATTTCAGTAGCCTCAAGGTTTTATGTAGGTAGGGTGGCACTGGAGTTTTTCCTTGGCTGCTTGAAGACAGCCCATTCCTGTTCCACCTCCCCATTAGTACTGCTATAAAGTAATAAGTCTCCTCTAAAAATAAAGAACTGGAAGATGTCTTTATTACAAATAAAGTGTGGTAATGTCACAAAACCTCAAGTTAAAGGAAATCAATGGCAAAAGAGTAAGCAGAACTCAGCTCTCCAGTCTGAAACTCTGCTACGTTGCCAGCAGTGAACACTGCCGTTCTCCTTGCACTCAGTCTGAGGCTCTTGGAGGAGCTGCTGTCTTTAGAAACACAACAAAAAGTGTGCAAGAGAACTTTTTTTGTTTGCGAGGGAGTTTTGTTTTGGGTTTTTTTGGAGTTTCATGCCCCTGAAATCACCCTTAGTAAAGAAATCACCTTAAACAGCTCATGTACCTACATGTGCTACAGCTTAGAAGGTATAGGAAGTGTGAAATGGGACACACAGCATCTACGCGTGTATCTAGTAGAATATTCTACGCTATCAAAGTGGTTTTTCTGTATACCTGGACATTTACAACCAGCTGTCACTGTTTGCAGCTAGCTGCAGTGCTTTTGTTCTGATTCCTGGGAGGTGGTCCTGCAGCTCCCCAATCCCTTTTTGCAACGACACTTCAGCAGAGTAACAGGACAGGATGAAATGCATGCATTGAGAGTGCTTCCTGCAGGACTCCTGCAGTTTGACTTCACAGGTGGCTGTTTTGGTATAAACTTTGGCAATTTTGGTTTGGCTAGACTTTAGCAGATTTTTTTCAAGAAGTTTGGGGGTGTTTGCTAATGCAGTTAGTTGAACCATCCTGATTAAGAATGTGAATATTCAGAGCGATTCACTTAGCTGAGTTATGACAGCTGTGCAAGTCAGAACTACCACATGGAGTTGAAAGTAGAAAGCTTCAGGAAATCACATGCCTTATTGTGAGCACATAACTGATTCCATTAACAACAGAGACTGTGTGAGAGATGCAAGGTACACCTTGTTCAGTGGAAGCTGTATCTCAATGCGGTGAGCAAGAAATGGTTCACAAAAACAAGTGGAAGGTTTAGGTCTAGAACTAACCATACGAAAAGCCAAGTTGTTTCATGCTTCCTATGTGCATTTTTCTCTAGAGTACAGATATTTAGAGAGAAAAAGGTTCTAAGACATCTGCAAGGACTTCTAGTTAAAGACATTTCCAGTTAAAGAATGGATGAAATGCATTTAATGTAAAAACATCTTCCAGCTTATTTCTGTTTACTTCTCTTGCTGCGAATCCAAGCAAACTTTTAAAATGCTTCACAGTGGGATTCAGAGTGCCAACCAAACACTGGGGACATACCGGGTTTTGTGATTAAAGAGGGAAAGGTGCAGCTGCCCCTCTGGACAGCGGTGGTGTCACAAAGCAGGGCCCTTGCTTATCAAGCGTGAGCAAAGCCTCTGTGTGCTCCTGCCGACACCCCCGGCTTGTTCCTCTGTTCTGCAGCCCCTGACCAGGGCCCTTGGGAGCAGTGGGCTCCTCAGGTCCTTCCAGAGGAATCCCTGCCTCACTGCTAGAGAGATTTACAGCGGCGTGCTTAATTATCACTAAGCTCACTTTAAGTAAATGTGATGTTCTGTAATGACTTTTGGGCACTGATGAAGTTTTTGTCACTTCAAGTCCAGTTTGTTAGGGGCTTGGGGCACCTGGATTTATTATCTGGGCTAATGTAATTATAAGAACCACGTAAGATCCAGGAAAGTGGTTACTGAAGCAGCTGCAGTGCGTGCAGCCCTGCTGATGGGTTTATCCGTGTGTCCCGAGAACAGCGCTCAGCCCGCAGCACTGTTCTGCTGAGGCACAGCGGCCCATGTTGGGATACAGCCCTGTGGGCTCGACTGCTGTCGTTTAGTGGCAAAACTAGCTGTCTCGTCGTGATGGGGCTTCTAACTTAGAAGTGCAGGCATTGAAAAGTGCTGGCTGGACGTGTCAAACGCCCACCCTAGAGCATGGCTGCAGTCCCAGCCCAGCGCCAGACTGAGCCCTGCCACCTGGGCGCCTGCACCTGCCGCGGCAAGCACCAGCGCGCTCCCACTTCAGACGCACTGCAATCCTTTCATCTGTTGTTCCAGGTTGCAGCAGCTCGACAAGCACTGCCAGGCCACTGCCCAGCAGTTAGTGGAGCTACTCAACAAACAGAATCAGCTCTTCAAAGAGAAGCAGCTGCTAACAGAAGAGGTGCAGCTTCTGCGAACACAGGTACTGTGCCAAAAGAGAAGAAAGTCTGAGGGGAATGTTCTGCAGCTTTAGCAGAGAAATCCACCAGCAGTCTCTTTTCAGCTGCTGGGTTTTGGGCTTTTGTTGTTGTTTTAAATAAGGCATTACCTTATGAAAAAAAGAAATTATTCCATACAATTGGGGAGATACTGGTAGAGTCCCAACAGAGTTCCACTTGAGCCTAAAGGAAGAAGTGTTTCGAAGAGACAAGAGAACAGCAGTAGTTATTCTTGGTTGTGGTTCCCAGCTTTCTTATCGGAAGATTCTGTGTTCCTTTTTCAGAGATAAGGCAAATCTGTTCTTCCACAGCATTAACATTTAAATGGTGGGCTGATGCTGATAGTTTCTTGGAGCTTTTTGCTGACACGTGTCAGACCTAAGTCCCTGTACCACTTTGTGACTTTTTCCCCTTATTTTTAAATGCCATCTCTCTTTCCTGCTGCTTCACGACCACCCACCCGGACGTGAGATGGAGGTGGTGCGATCGCTCTCCCCGAGCCCTGAGCACAGCAGTGCACATGAGCAGCAGCAGCTGTTGCTTCCAGCGGTCTCTGGGCTGCTGCAGGTTCCTGTGGGCTGTTGTTGCCTGGGTTTTTAGGCACTGTTCTTCAGTCAGTGCTTTGGAAAATAAGGGAGAGGACTGCACGGTTGTTTTCTTTCTTCCTCTTTCATCCACTTGTTTCAGAAAAAAGGAGGAAGAAAGAAAAACAGTAAGTAGAGGGGAAGATTTTCAGTAAAACTATCAAATAATCTTGTTTTGTAACTAAGTAAAACAGCTCATTCAACCATACCACAACGTTTTCTAAACGACCAACGCAGCAAACTGATGAGTTTGCCAGGGTAACTGGAGTTCTGTCAGCAGCGAAACAAAAGAAATGGAGTGGAGGAAACCGTGTCTGGCAGGGCACCTAGCAGGAAACAGAAAGTGGATGTCTTGGAGCTGAGATTTAAGAGATGTTTCTCATAGGCAAATAAAATCTGTACTTTGTTATGCTTTTAATCATGTCAGCATGTTTGGTTTTAGAGGATTTCCTGTTGGGGTAGACAAACCTGGTAACCCAAGTGTGAGGTTATGAGCAGGCAGTAACAACTGGCGAATTGGCCAACAACAGAGCTCTTTCTGTAAGACAGCTACAGAAGGTTTGCTGGTCAGAAAAGAAAATGCAACTCACTGCTTCAAGGGAAGCACTCTTGAGAACAGGGACAGACATTGTACATAGTCCACAGGGACTCTGCTATTGGTAACCTGTTTTACCTGGGAGCAAGGGTGCTTTCATGAGGTTGGGCTGAGGTACAAAAATCATACAGAAAAGTCACTCTGATATATTGCTATTGAGTCTTGACTTCCCTTTATGTGTTCATTGAAAGTTAATAGTGCTCCAGAGGATACTTTTTTACTCGGGAACACTTAGAAGAAATTTAAAAAAAAAAAAAAAATCTTAGAAAAGGAGTCCTAAAAATCAATTTGCAGCTATTTAAAGCAACAGTGTTCTCTGGGAACTGGGATCCAGCCCGAGAGAGCTGCCTGGAATACCTGACAATTGTTTGAAGTGAGGGACAATTTACCACTAGCGGGAGATTTTAAATACAGGAAGATGTATGCAGTTGTTAGAGATTGATTTATTTTAATTTCAGTTGCGTAATCAGTATTGATCAAAGGTGAAAGTGACCTCAGATGCTTTGTTTTACTGCGATACTCAGCAGTCACTCTTTACAGTTAGCTTGGGTTTTTGGGGAGAGGGGGAGAAACCGATCATACCTAACCCTTGAGAGATGACCTCAGCTACACTAACTGGAATTTGCTGTTGTATCTTGGAACATAAGCAGTTACGTATTTCAGGAAAAGAAATGGGATGCAGATCTCAAACAGGACACAGATGGAATCAAGTAAAAACCTGGATGGATGAAGAGAAATGAGCACAAGTAGGTATTTTTTCTGTACGCTATATTTAGAGAAAAGGGAGGGAGAGGAAAGGAGAATGAAAACTATTTGCAGATGTGGGTTGAATCTGGCAAACGCTTCGAGACAAAAGGGAGAAGAAAGTGTTTGAAATGTTTTGGGGCTAGAAATTGTTCGTGGTTTTTTATGTTGTTTTTTGTTTGTTTTCCAAACTGTCAAAAAACTCAGGGCAAGCACTCCGCAGCAGAAACAGGTTTACCTGACAGAATCTAAAAAAAAAATCTCAAAATTTAAATTAGAGGGAAAGGAGGACATCATACAACTTTTGGCAAGGTGGGAACTTTTGCAATTCAGATTTTACCATAGGTGCCTTTTGGGCTAGATTATCACTGCATGTTTGTCTCTGCATTGGAATTGGTCAACTTTGTCCCTTCCAAGAGTATTTTCCCTTTCAGGAAGCAAAATGCTCTTTCTTTAGAAAGGCTTCGACTTGTTCTGTAATGAATCATGAAAACTTAGTGTCATGTTGAAAGAAACATGATATAAATAATTGCATTTGGAGTGATGCTGTTGGGATGACAGCACTGCTACATAGTTTGTAGCTGTTCTTATAGCCTTGTAAGAAAAAACTGTAAATTACTTCATTTATTTTAATCTAGCTGATTTACAGGGATAACAAAACCAAACCAAAAAAAAAAAAAAAAATCTACTGCCAAACCTCTAACCTTCATAGGGTTTGTTTTAAAAAGCCAGATTACTTCCATTGCAGCTGTTATGATGTTAGTACTTGCCATATCTGGGGCAGGAAAAAAAGAGGGAGAGAGAAAGAGTGAAAGAAACAAAGAAAGAAAGAAGAGAGGTCTTTAAGGCCTGCTGCATCCTGGTGTGTTGAGAATCTGTTTTTCATGGAAAACTCGTGTAAGGAAAATTCTGGGCTTCATAGTGAATGAAAATTTAAAAAGCCAGTTATAAAAGGAATATGTGATACTGCTACATGCTGAATTCCCTTTGCAGGCGACAGGAGGTAAAAGGCAGTTAGCGTCCTTGTTGAAGGAGTAACCAAGGCAAGTGTCACAGGAGTCAAAAGCATCTTTCTGATCCTCAGCAATGAATCACATCCTTTGAAATAATAATGTTAGATCTCACGCTACTGAAAGCAGCTCAGAGTAATCACCTGCACAGGTCTGGGGCTAGGTTAAGCATCTTTACTTGGAAAATGTTTGTCCCACAGACAGAAGATCGCAGAAGGCTCCAATTATCCCTACACCTTCCCACCTCTCGCACTGTCTTTCACTGTCAACGTTTTTGCGGTTCATTTCCTCGTCAGACTTCCCTTATGTATCTTCCTTCCCAAAATGTAAAGTAGGCTGTGGGCATAGCCCCTGGGAAGCAGAGGAGTAAACTTTTGTCCTTCCAACTTAAGGCAGTAATGGGTACAACATGATGAAGATGCTCACATGGTAATTTTAATTTTCGCAAAGCTAGAAAGGATCAGTGTGATAATGTGCCCTGACCTTACAGCGCGTGCTGTACATGAAGCCATTACATCAATATTTAATAGATGGCAGTAACAGTTAATGATGGAAAACAGTTTACTATAGGCAGATCCACCTAAAGGTAGTCAAAAGTGTAATTACAGGATTTATACCTCTTATTTTGAAAGCTTTTGAAATATTTGAGTTTTGAGTTCCTGCTTTTTAAAAAGTCTTACATTGCAAGCCACCCTAAATAGGGAGAATAAGAGATACAGAGCTCCCATCCTGGTTACTAAATACAAATGCGCATAATAGAGCAAAATGAAAAAACATCTAAACTGAGGTTACTAGAAACCTCAGCACTGTCCAGCCAGGGTGTTTATGTTTCTGAACGCTGGAATGCTCTTCACTTGCAGGCTCTGCCTTGGTGTCCATCAGTTATACAGAAATAGGTATTTGTCCCAGTTTGTAAACCCCTGCAGACTCTGCTTGCCAGAGGGGCTGCTGGCCAGCTGAGCCAAGAGTGAGCACACAGCTGACAGGACTGGGACCTTGGATTACCTCCAGCCAGGTCTGCCTTCTCTCCTGAAGATCTCCCTGTGCTCTCCAGATTGGCCTGCCACTAACCCTGCCTCCCCCCTCATTTCAGATGTCCTATTTTTCAGTGAGTCTATCTGTGAACAAACCACTCTTTTCCCAAAAGGAACATAAAATGTACTCACCCTCGAGTATATTGCCCTCCTCGCCCCTCAGTACAGAATTACAGCTCTTGCTGAGCCGAGCTGTTCTTTGTTCTCTCATCTCTGCTGTGGGGCCCCAGCAACCAACAAGTGTTTGGATGGGCTCCCAAGTGCCCAATTTGCTCTTTTTTATTCAATGTAAATTTTAGTGCTACCTTTCTGCACGGCCAGCAAATGAGTAGCCCTTCCATCTTTGATGTCGGAATTGATTCAGGCTGATCCTTGCATGGCCCTCAACTCCTTCAGGAGATCTTGAGGGGGAGGGCTTATTTTTTAGCGTAGTCTTAATGCACAGAAATGTGTTTCTGCCAGGATTCTGTAATAGCTAATGCCATTGCGGAGACAAGGTGGGATTTCTGAAGCAGGTGAAAGAAAGGTCTTCACTACTGCTTAGGTGGAGTTTATGCAGTGGTGATGGGTTGAACTATGAACGCAGGGGAGGGAGACAGCTAGCACTGTTTGATGTCTCACTGCTCAGCTTCTGTGAGCCTGCAGCTGTCAGCAGGACCTGCGGCGAGGTGTCTGGCCAGGGGCAAGGCTGGGCAGCAGCAGCTCAGGAGCTGTGCTTCACCCTTCCAGCACAGAGCTCTCAGGTTTAGCAGCTGTGCAAATGAGCATTTAGGCACGAAAGGCACCTGAGTGCTTTCTGACCAAATGAGCATCCTGTGGCTCCTCTCTGCTCCATTATACATAATTACCACCAGTAAACCACTGGATTTCCATGGCTCTGCAACCTGCAGAACTTCAATCTGTACGGGTAAGAACAGGCAGCCACACAGCTGAGGGAGCTGCCACACGAGGGAAGAAGCGTGAGGAGACATCCCAGCAGTCTGCACTCGGTACTGGGGACTGCTAGGAGGAGGAGGAGGGCTGCAGGGCTGAGATGCCTGCTTTAGCACCAGACTTGTGCAGTAGGGCACGTGAGACATTGCCGGTATTTGGGCTTTGTTTTTTTAGCAGGTGAAGCCCAGTCGTAGTCAGGTGGAGAAATGCCTCCTTCATCCATCAAGCTGAGGGTCAGCATCTTGCTAAGTGGGCAACACTTGGCAACAGTGCTGATAAAGGAAACGGAGGCAGCTGGAGGCTGTACAGGTGGGAATGCTGGTACCCAACTGGCTTAGGGCGTGCCGGTAGGGCTAATGAAAAGCTCTGTGCAGCTTTTAGGAATAAGGAGAGAACATGGCAGCTTCTCAGTCTGTGTCTTTCCCTGGATGCAGCTCATTTCTCAGTGCGCTGGTCCCGGCCACAGCCATAGCAGGTAATGTTGGTGCATGCATTTTTGGAAAATAAGTACCATGTTATTGTTTTTAATTAATTCTTTAATGAACTGCAGCATTATAAATCCTTTTATAACTCAGCTCTCATTACCTTACCAAGTTTTAAAAAAAAAAAAAAAAAAGATAAAAAGAAAAACCCTTTAGTCCTCTAATGCAAAACCAGCCAAAGTGGAAAGTTTATTTTTATTTCTGAGGTCATTTACATCTCTTAAATTCAAATTTCAGAACTCCGGTTGCTTAACTCGGGGTAGCTACCCCAGCTCCAACAGAGCTTCATGTCCTGCTCTTAATTAAGTCCTGAAGTGCTGCTGAGGAAGCACAAACAATAGCTATGCGAGAGCTTAAAAACTGCAAATTAGCCTTCCCACCAGAGGTTTCCTACCAGCACACAGGCAGCTTCCTGTTTTGATGCAGCTGCCCACCCCATCCCCAGTCTGCACAATTCACAGTAAACAGTCTCTGGCACAAACCTGCCTCCCCCTTCCTGGAAGGGAGAAGGGGCAGGATCTAAGACGTGCCCCAAAACAAGAGCTCAGTTATTTACTGCTAAACATGAGCGGTGGCGAAAGCTCATGGAGATCTTGTTTTTCAGAAAGCAAGCAGCTCTCGCTCTTGCTACCTGCACCATTTCTGGTCTTAGAAGGAGGCAGGACAGCAGGCCCACGGGAAGCGCACGCTTTGGAACAGAGCTTGTTTACATAGCGTTGCCACATTCTTAACCACGTCTGTATTTCTTTTCCAAGAACTCTCCCCCAGGCTGCAGCGACACAAATGAGAAATGCGAGCAGCTCCATATGCACGACTTACGCTCCCCTCTCTTCTGTCTTTCAGTTCTCCTCTGCACCCGCCTGAAACTCGGGCTTCTCCGAGGCTCACAGAGAACCCTTTGCAGAAAAAGGGACACGCTGGCTGATTGCAACGGCTTCAGATTTGTTTCTACCTACAGATCCATCACTATTTTGAAACATTACTCACCTACCAAACTTTCTAGGAAGACGTCTCAGACTTTTCTAGGCTTGCAGTCCAGTTTCCACAGCTATTACGGAGCGTGGACTTAATTCATAATTTGTACCATTTTTTACAAAATGTTTTTAATCTATTTTTGTAATTTAATACAGATGTCTTACTTAGAGATGACAATCCCAATAAACGCAATTTGAGAGTTCCTTTCCTGGTTGCGGACGTTTGGATTCAAGGGAAAACGTGTGTCTGGGGAGGAGTGCAGGAGGTTTAAGTGTAGCACAAATCACACCGTGCGCGTTTGTAACCCATTGCCGGAATCCACCTGGGAAATGCAGGTTTACAAGGTATTTCTCACCTTTATACAAAAATCTGAGTCCTAATAACTACTTATCCACCAGAAGAGCGTGAGAATGATTGAGTAATTTCCCCGGGGCAGGTTTCCCTCCGCTGGCTGAAGCCATGGAGACAAAGGGACCCCCCGTCAGCGCCTGCCCCTGGCCGCCACGGTGCTCCCAGACACCGCTGGCAGATAACGCTGCTCTCAGGGGTGGGCGTCAGTTGAACTCAAATTCAAATTATTGAACTCAAAACATTTCGAGGACTTCTGTTCCTGCTTCACTTCGTATTTGTGTTTTTAAAATTACTTCCCAAATACCGGGCTCTTTGGGAAAGAATTTATCTGGATCTTTTGCTGAACTAGCATGTGATAGACTATCTATCTATCTATCTACAAGAAAAGTTTCTACATTCAGTGTAGTTGCTGAATTGCACTGCTGCAGGGGAGAAAAAAAGTGCAAAGAACAATTCCCCTTCAATAAGGCTACCTCAGCCAGCACGGACACACAGAATGTACCACAAATAGGAGTAACAACACATCAACACATGCTGTAAGTTACCATTTGCTGTGGGACACAATCTTTCATTCCCTCGAATTTTAGGAATTATTAGCAGTACAGCTTTCACATCAAAGTGTTTTTTCTTCCCATTTCAATTTCCTGCCATATGAAACGGCCAGACGCATCTGAGCCCCTCCCCGCCCCGCTGCCACGACCGTACCGACCGTACCCGCGCGTACGCTGCCTCGGGCCTGAGGGGAGGGGGAGGCCTGACTGCGAGCAGAGCTCCCGGCTAGCACAACAGCTGTGCCCCCTCCACACTCGGGGACAATTTCTGCTTTAACTGTCACTACTTTATAGATAATTACACAGGTAAGAATATGCTTATAAATGTAAGAATCTGCAAACTACTTTTTTCCCACACCACAGATCTGTGTTTAACTAGAAGTGCCTCTCTGCTACATGCACGAAGGAACTCGGGCACCTCGCCCCAGCACTGCGGCTTCACCGAGCTCCTGGAGCACGGCCGGACCCTGGCCCTGTCTGGCTCTGCCCGGTGGCTGCGTGCAGAGGACAGCTGCCAGCCACCAGGGCGCGGGTCTAGAAGGAGCAATTTCTCTGCAGCAGTTTCTCTGCTCGTAGCAGCTGCTTATACGTTATGCACAGACAGCACCAGGTCTTCCTGGCTCCTGTTGCCCTCACCCCTCCATCTATCTAGGCACAAAATGCTTAGTTTCACAGAGTTTACAAGCGTCAGGTTAGGTATCAAACGCAGGACCTTCCACACCCACAGCAGAGCACCACCCTGACACGCTCTGTGCCCGTACCTCCACGCAGCCTGAACGGACGGTCCCGGTGTCCCAGCTGAGTCCTGGTCACTGATCTGCTAGTGTTACTGCCACTACTGTCTGCCTGTCCTGTGCTCCCTCCTTCCTACTATGGGGGAAAAGAGAAAAAAAAAAAAAGAAAAAAGAGAAAGAGCTGGCTCACATACTTCCTTACATTCCAGGGAAGGGTTCATGTCTGAGAACTGAGCCGGAGCCCAGACGACCGACTGCGTAGGGACGCTCAGCCCTCTGGACCCCAAGGGCCGCTCACGGGCTTCAACGAGTCCCACCCCGAGGTGCCCTGCAAATCACACCTTCCCCGTCCTCCTCTCCCTTCTCCAGCACGTTACCAAGCTACAGGATTTGAGACTACAAGCTTCATCAGATGACAACTCACTTCAATACTGGGTGATTCCACAGGAACGTAGCCCTGTGGCATCATTACCTGAAAATCAGAACCCAAATGTACTTTTAGAAGATACGTACACCTCAAAGAGTTAACATAAACCACCTGCATGGAAATAGCCTTGGTCCACAGCACAAGTACAGCTTGCTCAGCCATAAAAACCTTTTTTGTCAACAATACTGTAACTTAGTTGACAAGCTGCAACCGACCACCCAGTACCTGAAATATGTCACAGCGAGTTACACGAGGACTTCACAGCAAACAAAACTCATAACAACTAAACATGCACAGATCATTATATATACAGTGATAAAAAAATAACGATGTACATTTTCTCGTAAGAAGAAATTAAGTAAATTCTTTGTGCATTTCAGGATTGAAACATCTAACCTATATAAAATTACTTTAAAGTATGAAGTAAATCTTTAAACCAAAACTCGAGAAATCTTTTGTAATCTGCAATATAGCCTTCTCGTTTCAGTTTTTCTTTCTCTGACACAGAACAAATCAGGAACTTTATCCTCTAAGATATTTAATGTGCAGATATAAAAAAATATGTCCTTTGTGGCAAGCCTGAACGTATATATATAATATATTTACAAACCTCCGGAACAAATTAGCATTAAAAAACACAGAAGTAGCAGATTGACATAGTGCTTTATTTAAGCTGTCTGTACGAAGGAAAATAATGTGCATCCCTATCATATACGTGTAAAAATACTAAGGATGTACAGTGTACAAAAACAGTTTCTTGTAGTTATTTCACATCCTTGTGGGTCATATACTTAAGGAAATAAACAGTTTAAGTATGACCAACAGTAATACGGTTTCTTGGGTTCATAGTCGTGTCTGCTTAATATCCTTAACCATATGACTAGATCTTGCACGGATCTAATGAAAGAACTAGCAAGGTCAAGAAATGTCACAAACTCTAAAGCTACAGGGAGGTAATTCAATTACCAATTTAGAGGTTTTTATTTAAATAAATACTTTACATTTCATGCTTGCCTGTAATGCACTACCAGGAGCAAGATAAGGAAATTCTACTGTAGACAGTACAAACAGTAGCAGCAAAGTGTGTACATTGAGGTGTAATATATAGACCCTGCAGTTAGTAAGGAAAGACCTTACTTTTGTACTCTAGGAGAAGCACATGGCCCCTGCAAGAACAGTCAGCTTTGAGAAGCCGCAAGTAAAGACGGAAAAAACGTAAAACAATACCGGAATAATGTTCTTGAAGCAACAGGAATGTACTGGAAGATGGGTTAGTGTGGAAAGCGAAGCTGTGTGCAAAACTGCCGAAACCCAAACAGAAATGACCCATTTCCTCAGAGATGGCTGCAGTACAAGAGGGCATACTGTCTGCCGTGGAAGTCAGTACAAGCTGGAGTCAAAGCCTGAAATGTCCTGTGCTCGAAAGGCTCCTCGAGGTAACCAGCCGCCACCGCGCGCTGCCCAAGCCCCACTACAGCTGCGAACAGGAAAAGAGGAGCTTCGACAGTTTCGCTCAGCACAGCTTGTTAATTCACCTTTCAGCCGTCTCTAACACTGGTAAGAGAGAATTCCCCAGCCCTGGGCAGCACGAAATGACTGCTGGCTCTCTCCGAAGCATGAACTTGATCAATGCTTTTTCAGAAGGCAGGAAATACAATACGAGTTGGACGAAGCCTTAAAAGGTTTTCAAAGATTTCACCAACACATATTGACTGCAAACTGCATTCTAACTAGCTACGCGACGGCGGCCCCAGCCACAGGGCTCCTTTCTTCTCAGCACGAGGAGGGGTTGGCCAGAGGCACAACTCCACTTGGTAGCTAGCTATAGGTGCCCTGCATCAAATATTTATTGCTGTTACAAGCTGGAAACATAGGAAAAAGGTAACACCACAGGCACAGAACACAGATTTTGAATCACCATAGTTTCAGTCTGTAAGAATGAGGCCTTTGCAGAAAACTAATTAATGCCCATCTCCTAAGTAATCAGTTACCTCCATCACTCACTCGCTGTCGGTGCAGACACTTCTACAGACCTGCAGCGCATGTACTGCGTCTCTCTCCCTACGGAGGCGTAGCATCTACACGCTTAGTGTTACAAGGTGACAGAATGAGCTCCTATGTAGTTAGCGTACACATTACGATATATTTCTGACTGATTATCCATCCGTTACTAACGATAAAACACGACAAATTGTCTAAATTAGTCTGCATCTTTAGCTGCCTTGCTGAAATGCCCACTGACCCCTTGACCGTCCCAGCACATGCACTGCCAGCAGTGGGCTCACGCCAGGATGCTAAGCTCCCCGCATCAAGGGGCTAAGAAGGCATCTGCGTATGAAGGTCTCCTTTCAGACTTATCCCCTCACACTCACACAGCGCAATCAGCAATACTCCGGTATCACAGTCTCGGTGGGAGCTAACAAGGTACGAACACAGAGATCCTCCCAATGATAATCCCATGGAGTCGGGGTTCTCCGATCGCTAGCAAGGGCACGTGCACATCGCTGCACGGCGCAGTATCCCAGCTCCTAGCACCAACGGGTTTATTATTAAGATTATCATTGCTGAAGATGAAAGCTAAAGTGTATGCACATGTTCTGCTAGATACAGATCTTCGGACGGGGAAAAACATCTCCCAGCAGTGGAGAGTTTCTCGTGATGTTTAATTTCAGTCTATCAGGTACCACGGTTAGAGGTGACACACTTGGTTTCAGAACTCTTTTGGTCGAGGGCAAACTTTCCTTGACAACAGCTGATCCCAGAAATTTTCCATTTTAATTACCAGAATAAAGTGCTTTTCTTGTAATCACTGTGGTCACATTGCTCAAATGTTTCCTTCATACAGAACAGAAATTTTCTACTGTGCTGTCAGGCATTTGCAGTGTCTCTATCCTGAATGGAGCACAGGACGTAGCTTTTTTGTTTATTTCGTTTTAATCCTTTGGCATTTGAAGTCGGAACTCCTCGTCTCCACTGCCAAAGAATTAAAAGGCAGTATTTCATTCACAAAAATCTGAGTCTAAGCAGTATGTACAATTTCAGAGCCTTGTTAAAATTTCCACGTGGGACAAAAGTGCATGATTCCCTTCAGCTTGTACAGTCCTTCCGTATATTACACAATTAACTGCTATAAGCCCGTTCTATCTAAGATGTAGCAGCATTTGCAAACATGACACATACAATCCTTATCTCTAAAAATAAATACTACCGCAGTATAACAAAAAAAAAAAAAAAAGAAAAAAAAAAAAGAACATTCAGAGTTAAACACCTGGAGAAAAAGCTAATTCACAAACTCAAAAAGAAGCAAGGCAAACCCCTGTTCACCTTGGTGCACACATTTTGGTGAAAAGCAATACCATTATGCCTGTCTACATTCTTCAGCCATCAGAGGTGATGTATACCATGAAAGAAAAAGAAAAGCATGAGAAAGATGTTATCTGGTGCAAATTATAAGACCCCTTAAACAACTTCAACTGCTGCTTTTATGCCTTCATTTCTTGCACGTATAATGTTCGATTCTCCATTGATTGCACGTGAACCTGGAAGTTCTAAGTGGCAGGCTGGGTGAGCCCAGCCCTTCTGCTTCTTCTGTAGTATCCAACAGTAATTAAAAAATAATATATATATATATTTATATATATCAACAGTTTAAGTCCTTCTTTCAAACGTTTCCCAAGCAAATTCCAGCCAGATGTTAATGACAGAGACCTGCTTCAAGTAATGATATGCCTAACAAAAACCTTGCATATGTACATCACCACCCCAATGTTTCCTTGTTCTAACCAGCACAAACAGATGCAAGAAAATATTATGGACTAGTCTTTTTAGACTAATTACAATTTCGATTCATCTTCTAGAAGAAGATAAGCTGGACCAACACGTTTTTTTGTTTAGCCTCCACTGTGAGGAAAAACAGATGGCTATCTGTGCACAAAGTGTACAACGCTGAAGTAAAGTCATCTACCTTCAAAGAAACCGTTAGTAACTTCTTGACGTTGCTATTACACTGAGACGGTGGGCAGCAGCAACAGCAGGAGAGCGTAGAGAAATACCGTATTTCATGCAAAACCAAAATGGATTTTAGGTAGGTTTGGGAAAGAAATTTGTTCAATTTGGAACGGTCTCTGAAAGTGCCCCTGCTATCTTAAATAGTTATCTAGTACTGGTGGTGATGTTCAGGAATCATTTTCAGTGATAAACCTAAGATGATAGTGAAGCAGCAGAACAAAAAAGTTATTCTCGTCCACTTGCAGAGTAGGAAAACTGGGGGAAATGCGGCCGCCTCTCATTGTCCATGCAGTCCATACCATCCTCGTCATCTGTATCAAGGGAGAAGTTCAAAATGTCATTATGTTTACAACAAAATTTTACTTTTCATCTGATACACAGCCCATCCTATGGAGTTCCATGCTGAAGCTAAAGGCCCAAGCTCATACAGTAGCATGATGCTCACTGAACGGATATCCTCCCGCTAAGCCAGCATTTGTGGCAGTATGGAGGACTTTTTTTTGCTTCAGTTTGTTGGGATTTTTTTGGTTTTGCTTTTACTATGACTACCTCCTGAGGACTTCAATCACTATTCACCTTTTCTACCAAAACATACCAGCACATCCATCTTCTACTAGCACTGAACAAAAAGAAATATCCTTGCTGACTGAAGCAGTGAAACAGCTTTCATTGCTTCTTAAGCTGAGTCCAGAAAATGAGGACCTTCTTGTAGACATATATAAGTACCTTTCCATTTCAAACAGGGTTAAAAGGAAGAACATCACCAAAATGGACAATTCATACAACTTCTTATTTCAATTCTTACATATTGTTATTTAGTAAACTATTTTTACAGTATTTATGGGGATCAGAGGAAATATGGGCTAAGCCAAATTCATAAATATTTTTGTTTATATAATTCCTGTACTGCCAATGGAAACTAGACACCAGATGTTGCCTGACTCTGAGAATTTGGATCTACATTCACATGGATTTTTAAACAGTACTTATCCTTCAAGATACCTCTTGAAATTCTTACTCTAACAATGCATTTATTATGCAATCTTTCAGAATTACATCTTATTATTATACGCACGGTTTGGTTACTGTCAATAAAAGATAGACTTTCAACATCCACACATGGCTGCTGGTAATCACCCTCTATTTCATTATTCTTATGACCAGGGTGGTCTAAGGTGGAACTAATTGAATTTAATAAATTTAAATCTGAAGTCTTGGTAGTGTCCACATATTTTGTACTGTTTCAGCATTCAGTGGAGAAACACCCGTTATCAGTGTATATGTGGAGTTTCAACAGGTCGTGACTTTATGGTATTCAATCAACAGTCTCTAATCCATACTTAAACAAAATTTGTTCAAATTACAGATATAAACAAATCCTTATAAAGATAGATGGGAGAAGAACGGGCAATTTTTTCACAGCAGGAGGACTTAAAAATCTCTTAAATGCCTGTGTTAAAAATCACTTAAATGGCTGTGTTCACACACTAAAAATACAAAACCCAGAAAACTACTCCAGATTTGTGCAGTACCAGAAAACTGTGGCTAAATCTGGGAATTCTAAACCAAGAAAAAATGAGCTACCTCCATGACATTTTATTATATATTTATTAGATAAATTACAGCATTTACTGTCTACCTTTATGACCCTCCTTCCCCATCCCTCCAACCTAAAAAAAAAAAAAATCTCAGAAAGGAAATTTATTGAAGAATTCGTCAGCAAGATTTTAACTACGCTTTAGCACTGGCTCAGTAGTGATACCGTTAAGCCCTAGCTTGGCTGATTCCTGTGTTCAGTGGAAAATGATCCAACTGTGGTGAAGTGAAACTCACTCCAACACAGAAGGTCTGTGCAAGGCCCAGTGCACCAATTACATCCCTATTAGCAACTTCTTTAACAGCTCTGAAGTACAAGACTTGATAGAAAATTTCATTTTCAAGTAATTTTCAAGTAATGAATTATTTAATTATGTATTTTTCTGTCTGTCAAGTACTTTAAGACATGCCTGTCTCACTAAACCTGAACAACCCACTGAAGCTAACAGCACTATCTGCATGCTTAAAGCGGGGTCCGTGTCCCAAGCACTTTGCTGAACTGGGACCTTTACTGGCACCCAGCAAACGTTTGAAGTTGGTGTGTTTCCCTAAAAAAAGAATTACAGAACTGTAAACTAAGTTAAAAATAATTAACAAAAAAATGAAAGCAAACAAGCAAAGGCTCAGTGATCTAATATTCTAAGCTTTGTAGTTAGTCTGTCTTCAAGGGAACGCTCTTTTTGGGAGTTATTCTTACACACCTCCATATGACGAGTTTTGCTATTCACAGTGAGAATACCTTTTCCATTCGAACTGAAGAACCTTCTTACACAGTGCTTTATTATGAACTGATTGTTTTTAAAAGTTATGCTCTCATATAATTCTTGACTTACATTTTTCAGGCGGCGTTATTGTAATAGTCTGAGCTGTAAATTCTTCATCAAAATACCTGGTGTCTGTCTCAGACGTCACTTGAGGTTTAAAAGGAGGTACAAGCTGAAAAGGACCAAGAAACAAAACAAAATCACTATACCTGAAGCCAACCAAATTACTACCAGGAAAGGAATTAAAATTTTTCTTTTTTCCCTACACCTGAGATCAAACGAGGAGTTCAGCCGGGTTTGCAACTCCTGGTAAGAGACACAAGTCATTAGAGCCAACCTCAAAAACACTAGTTCAGATTCTAGCTAATATCAAGAATCTAAGTTTCAAGTATCACTCTCATGTGACTTGCAGATCAATTGAGCTGCGTAAAGATAATTATCTAGAAACTCCTCAGGCCACTGCAGGCCGTCTCGATTACCTGCACTGCTGTAGGCAAGGAGCTTCCAGAGCGGTGTGGTTCATACAGCTGGGGCAAAAGGGACAGCACTGAGGGTACTGGAAGCACAACACATTTTTTTGCAGCGTTAAGGCCTACATCTGAACTTACCTTTATAAGAAATCGCATGAATGTGAAAATAAATTTTAGATTTGAAAAAAAAAAAAAAAAAAAAAGCCAGTTCATGTCTAAGTGAGTTTCCCAAACCCAGCATTTCTGGACCTGATTGTATCTACTACTTTCCCTGTACAGTGCCACATTTCCCAGCAGCAGATCGCTAGTATCGCTGCTTACAGGCAGCGCTTCCTTGCATCAGCCTCACTCTCTGTCTCCTCCAACAGAACAGCCTATAGGCTAGAGATTCTAACGGGAATGCGTCTTCACTATCACATTGCATGCTGTACTGTGCCAGTCCAAAACGACACAGCAGTTCAGTATATATGATATTATAATGTTTTCAAATCCAGGTGTAAAACTGCCATCCACGTCTTGTTCTACGCTTTCATTCTCACATCGGACATATTACTTCAACCATTGACAACGTGTAAGTTTTCTTAGCTGGAGAAAGACATCTTCACTGTCCTTGGCAATAGAAAAGCCACATCAGGACACTGTGTGGTTTGGACATGAGATCAGATTCTGCTCTCCTTCCTTCCAGGATGGAGCCGCAAACCCTTCAGCATAATCTGTCACTGGGCAGTTTCACTCTCTTCCCCCTGCAATGGTTTGTCCTTCTGAGTGTACACTATCAGCTCTATTTTATTTGACCCAAATCTTCACAAAGTCTTAAGCAATTATTAGTCTACCACTTGAATATACTTTAAATGGTACAATAAACCTGTTAATGCATTCACAGAACTAAATTAATTTTCCACTTTTTCCTGAACGAAAAATATACAACAGCACAGAGTTTTTTAAGTAATGGAACATTTTACAATAAATGTTTGCAGAGTTAGCATATATAAACTCAGTATCAGAAGAATCTTCCAGGTATAAACCCCACTACGTTCAGTGTTTAGAAACAAAATATTTTGTTTTACTGTACAAATTCCTGCATTTTTATGAAAAATATTTTGTATGCACCATGGCCATTCTAAACAATTCAGCAGATCTCCAAAATTCTGGTGAAATTGTGGTAAAGCAGCCACACAACTCCTAAGCAGAGATGCTGCAGTGAAACATCCCAGTCTGCCATTTTTCTCATTTTACCAATGTCCCAGAGATTAAAAAAACCAAACTTTAAATACGACATAAAGCCAAGTGGTGTGTCTACTCACTGTCAAGTGACCACCACTGCACATTCTTTGCAAAATGCTTTTACGGTTCTCAGCAACTGAGGCAAACATTGGATAAACTCATTAGGAAAAAAAAAATCCATTAGATAGCAGGCTATTTTAACAATTTTACTGCTTCCTGATCTGGGTTGCTTTTCCAGATCTTCCCCCCCCCCCCTTTTATTTTCCACTAAAACAGCAATTTATAAGAATGAAAAGTTTCCATTTGGAAGTACAGTCCTCAATCAGAAACAAGAAGTTCCATCTTTGCAGCAGTGCAATACACATCTCGAGTAGAACAAAGCACTCTTGCGATGGAGTAGACCAGAGGTCATTCACAGTACAACTCTTCTGTGAAGAGGAAGAGAACACGCTGCCTATGCAGCCTTTAACGATTACTACCAAGAACAAAGTAGTTAATGAAAAACAAAAGGAAAGGCAGGGTAAGATGAGAACATACAGCAACGTATGGATTTGCAGCTGAATAAGGAAAAAGTGATGCATTAGCTGGTGGGTTCTTCCATAAAACTTGCTGGCTAATTCCTGGCTTACTCTTGTCCTTTCTTTTTTTGTCCATTGAGATCAACAGGCACTACGACTCTCGCTATCTGAAATAGCAATGTTTACAAAAAGACTTTGAAAACTTTATTTTAGTCAGAGAAGCCCAGTATAAAATGGCTCTCAAGGAACAAGTAACTGCAATAATAATTTCAGTCAGGTTTTACGAGCACCACTAACACAACAGCCGTCAGTCACGAGCACATTTTGTAACAGGAGGAGGTCTGGTCCTCCAGTGCCACGCTCGGCAGCCAGGCTTCTAACTGCTTAATAGGAAACTGTTCAGAGGCACCACCCAGCAAGGCAGCTGACGTAAACATCAGCTATGCCACAAGTCTAGATGCCTGTGGAAGTGAAACAAGAAAAAGACAAGAAACTCCAGCCTATAACCTGAAGGGAGGAACCGGATGCAAATTTACGACACAAAACGGATGTTTTGTGATTCACTCATCTTACAGAAGCACCTTTCATATCCTAGATATGAAAAGCAGTAGGAGGCCTCAGTGGCTGCAAACACAAACCATGGAGCCACAAAGCCTCTCCACAAAAGCTTACATTGGTATTTATATAGCTGCACCTTCACATACACCAACACTGACAGACTATGGGAAAGAGAAAATGGCACAAACACGACTCAGGAGAGAGTACAGGGGAGGGTTCTTCATTCTTCTCACATGCTCTGCCTCCTTCCCTCACCACATCTCCACCACCCCAGCTGGCAGGTAACCAGAACTGGGGCTCATTCCTCTCGGCCTGCTCTCCCCCTCTTACACCAACACAGCCGTGTATCAAGGCCTGTCGGCATCCTGCGTCAGAGGCCCAGTCTGCAACCTCCCCCTCCTTCCCTCAAACAAATTCTCTCTCTGACTTTCATGTAATTGCAGGGATACTTTCAAGACAAACTTCTCATTTCAAAGGAAAAGCCTCTAAAATAATGTGCCAGTTGCTGCACAACTCTTGTCAAGAAACAAGGAGCTCACACACAGTGCTTGGGCATCACCGCCAGAAGAAAATGGGAGAAATACAGTACAAAATCCTTTCCTAACACCCCTTCACATAATGCAGAAGCAGGGAGTATGGCATGAATGACGTGCCTAAGCGCACACAGAAGGACACTGTACCTCAACAGTACAGTCAGGAGATTAGAGACGGAACCACTCGTTTGAGACAGACTTTGTAAGCCGTGTCACCAACATGCCAGGCCATGCTACAGAAACTTGGCAGTTATCTTTCTGGAGGGATGCCACCTTTGTTCATAAATTGTCAGATTTTATTTAAGAGCAGAATGTAAAATCTCCAGAAATTTCAGCTGTAATGAAACTGTTAGAAAGATGAATAAGGTGCAACTGCTACAGAGATAACCACCTACACTGACACAGTGCCTGAATAATAACCCAGAAACTTCTCCATACAACCAAAAGGGGTTTTAAGCTCAGAAGCTCAGTGACAAAGAACAAAATACACAATAATAAGTACAGCTCTGATGACCACAACATGAAGATGTTCCTCCACACCCAGCAGTATTTTGTGCTTTGGTGCCATGAGGTATCTAACTGCTCTGACCACAGCTTCTCGCCACTTTGGAAGTCAAAAAGTCCAAAACCAATAATGTAAGCAGCACAAGGCACACATGGTAACAGGCGTCCAAAGGAATAATACAACTTCAGTTAAGCACAGTCGTTGTCTCCTGCTGCTCAATCCTGGCTGCCTAGATTCGGTCTGTGACAATTTCCCTTCTTGTAGTGGTCTGTTCAATTTCAGGCAGAAGACACTTGAACCAGAGAGGAGACTACGTCTTCAGCACTCAACAATTGACTCTAAGGACCAGCAATACATATTTTGTGTGTTGCTTGTTGCACTAAACACACACACATATATATACACATGCATGCACATGTGTACAAGTAAAGAAACGAAAGACTAAATTCAGCACTGAGTTAACTGCCTGTAAGAGGTGATGTTTAAGACAAATCCAATTTCATACCTGTCAATTTCAATCTATCCCAGCCATTTCCAAGGCTTGATGTTAGAAATGACAGCACAAGCAGTATCACATTCTTAGTGTCTTTGTTATCTTCAGAGAATGGCATTTCCATTTGGCATCCATCAAGAGTAGCGTGTGAGGAACACGGCTTTTTTTGCACAGTTCAAGACCTGGGAAGCCTGCCACTCGCCTCTTGGGGGCATACAAGGGGTAGGTACAATACCTGACTACTGCAGTCACACAGAGATGAGCAAACACTCTGTGTTCGAGGTTTTTCATGCCGACTAAACAACTACAGTAGTATTTCAGTATGAGAGAAAATATATAATGTCATTAGCTGAGACACAACCTGACAGGAATCATTTGTCTTAGATTGTATAGGAAGTGGCCTGAGCTACTTCAGAGGGACTGTGATGCATTCAACCTGCCAAATGAAAAATGAGATGCTTAAGAATTGCAACGCAATCTTCCCTCTCCTTTTAATTTAAAAGGAATTTTCCTTCCAATGAACTCACAATTAACACAGCCATTAAGAACTCCTTCCACCAACAGCCTGCAGCTGAAAAGTACTCTGAGGTGCAGCGCTATAGGAATAAGAGGTACAGCTGTACACCGCTTCCATTGAACTATTCAAGGTATTTAAATAAACCGAGTGGCTAGGCTGTAATCTCAAAACTCACAAACACACACACAAAGTCTTTAAGTATTGTGTAAATGTTAAAAGGTAAGCACTGTTGTCCAGTTTCAGTTTTTATTCACGAGGACTAGAACTATTTGAATCTGGTGGTTCAACTACAATATGCTATTCTGATTTCTCCGATTAAAAAAAAAAATGCTGTTGCATCCCAACACGTTTTCCTCTTCTTTACTAATGAATTACAACGTATGAGATGAATTCTGCTTTTCTCACAGCTTGTGTATTTTGAAAATGTATTATAAAAATAACGACAAAACATATTTCAATAATGCCTTGCATTGTCATCATATGCTGTATTTCAACAGTTGCCATTTAATTTATTATTCAGATCTGACACGTCAAAATCTGTGTCAAATGTCACAGTTCTTTCTGGCGATGAAAGCTAGTTATATATTGGTAGTTAAGAGTTCACAATCTGATGTCCAGAAATCAAACTTCCATCTACGTTAAACTTTACGGGAGAATTATGCAAAGATGTTATTTTCAAGAATCAAACTGAAGAGATAGATTAAGCTAATGAGAATGGCAGAACAAATACATTACATTGTAGAAGGGAATGGGGTCACATCACTGCAATACACCTTAGCATTTCATCACAAGCGTGCTCAGCTTTAAGTGCTCAAAACGTGTCACAATCCACATACTTCCCATCTCAACACACTACCTAACTTACTAAATGACATTCCAAGTAAACAGCCTATTATCACAGAAACTGAAATGACAACAAAGCGATAACAACAGAACAACACAATAAAGCATTTTAAAAGGACACTAGCAAAGCCTGTCTCTAGATTCGTTGTGTTTTTTCTTCTGATGCATATCTGTTAATGTGTTCTCTCATTCATATGTCTTTTAAGCTCCCCTCAAAGCAAACATTTGGTGATCCTAAATATCCTGCAGAGATACTAACAACACTTGCTGATCCTAAAACTCATGCAGACATTCTAACAACACAAAGCCTTAGCTCAGTCTTTCAACACTAGATTGTCAACGAGATTTTAATTAAAAATATGTACATCTTTTAAAGTACTGATTTTCCTTTCCTTGCAACAACTTTTTGTCCTTTTTCTGACAATATCTCAGTTACCAAAGGAAACAGGAGCTGATGAGACTATGCACTCTGTCAGCCTGAATGTCCTTCCCCAATAAATTCTGAGTGGCTGGGCAAACACACCATGATGGACACTTCTCACAAAGTCACCAAATGGAGCTTACTGAGCAGGAGAGAGCCACTCCCACCCCATCCCACCCCTGAAGTAGTTTCCACCAAGGGAAAGACAGGAACCTGGGTTGAGCTTCAAGCCACGGGACTACAGGGAGCTGAAACAGCCCATGAACCCCAGTAGGAAACGACGTGTGGTGTGGGGCCGGAGGTGGTCCTGGGCAGCGAGGAGGTGGCAGAGCTGGGGTTTCTGCGGTGGGAGGACACACCACGTATCCACAGGTTCATCCGGGTTTTGCCTATGGATGAACTCTGTTTTCCCACCAGCGCCAGGGCTGCAGCAACAAGGGCTTGTTTAAGAATCAGACACCTTTATGTCAGACTCTCCTCTCCGTAAATTCAAGCAGCTGGGCGAAGGGGTGGTAATCAACCATTAGGTCTGCATATATAAAGTACCACTGGAACACAATGAAAAGATCAGACTGGTTAGCAGTTTTTTGATCTTTTTACTACTTTGCATGGCAACAACACAAAAGCAAGTAACAAGGGTCATTTCTATAGCCTTTATTACACAGCAGGTAATTGGACCAAAATAGCACGACTCAAATAGCAACTGCTTAAAACCAGATGTTGGCATGTTCCCACTTCCCTCCTGCCTCTTCTCTTAAAATCTGATCAATGAAAGTAACTAAATAGGCATTCAGCATTATAGTTGTGTTGCAGATTTTGCCAGACCTGAACGCAGGGCTTTAAACACAGGATTTGATCTTCTGTTGTGGCTGTGCCTTAAGAAAAGCAAAGGTTGTCACGGCTGGAGGACAAGGACCAGCTTCTCGCAGCCGCCTGACCTCCTGCTGTGTGGTGCTGCATGAGAAGTGCCCTCGTGCGTGCCGCTCCTTGCCCAGCAAGGCCGCACACCACGGCTGCAGCCACCACTGCCACTTGCCCTACTCCCTTCCCAGCACTAACAAAGAAATTTGCTTCAGGAATAATCAGAGGTACTAGCAAAAAGCAGAAGACATAACTCAGCCCAAATTCCTGCACAGCTTCCTCCTCCTTTTTCATCCCTATTATATGCAGGAGGAAACCCAGGCTTCGCTCAAAGGCCTGGGTCTCCTCTGACAGGAGGCTACCTGAGTGCTTCAAGCTGCACGCCCAAAGACATACCCGAATTCCTACCTTTCAATTAGCACCCATGTGGTTTTTGTTCAGTGAAAGATCCGAGACAGAACATCTGACGATTTGAGAATATTTCTGCAACCCAAATAAAAATACTCTAAAACAATTCTTAAATGAGGAACAGAGAAATGTCAAAAAGCTTCCTGGTTCTAGCTAAAAATAAAACAAATATTTTATTTAGAAGTATATGGGCTTTTGAAGTCCTCAGAGTTTGCCAAACTATTCCATTTCTCATACTCATGCACAGAGATGAAAACTCATCAGGGCTGAGCTGATCACAGGAAGAACCTGGCACAGACTGCTCTCTTTCATATGCCCTGATGATTTTTCTGCCAAAAATAAATACATCTGATCACAAATGCTAAGTACTATACATTTCTCATTTAAAGGCAACGACCTTCTCTGCTCCAGTGTACCATACAGTCTTTTATTATCACCGTGAAGCACCAAATTAGTTTAATTAGTTAGCAGTATCAGAGAGCTAATAATTCCATTTGACCATTTGGATCCCTTTGACCTGACAGGGCCAATCTTTGCTGCATGATACACTCTGAGTTTACAGACACTTAATTCTGTCTCCAATTACACTACTAAAGTGATAACCTAACAAGTACACAGATGTACTCAATCTCTAGTAAAAATGATAAAATCAGTGGTACAATAGTACAGCATACACATGTACAAAATTATTTCCCAGAAACTACTTGGAATACACATGATTTTTTGGTCTCTGTTACTCTGAATGTGAACTTCAGTTCCTTCTTACTAACAGAAATACATGCCTGAAATGCAGCCAGAAAATTACAGCTTCACGGTGCATAAACCTCAAACAAGAATACTGAGAAATATTTATACTATGCAAATGATTATATCAACCATAAATTTCATAAAGTGACCCTACCACTGAAGACTGTACTACCGCTAATCAACAGCAACAGCAATAGAAGCAAGCATAGGATGAAGCTATCTGGAAATCAGATTTGTTCGATGCACACTCCTGAGTTATTTTAGAAACTGTATCACATACCAAACCCTCAAAAACATTCACATAAGCATTGTAATAAAAATACTCAGTTAAAGTTCGTTCAGCTTATTATTATGCTAGAAGTTTACATGTCAGAGCACGGTCTTGGACTCTGCATGCTTCAGAACTGCTACGACAGCGCGTGCACAGAAGGAACGACGGGACTTCTTCACCTTCCAGACAAACGGCTTTACAATAGCAATACAACTATTCTTGAATTCAGTAGAATAGCGTACTGTCAGAACTAATTTTAATGAGCTATTTTTCCGTAAAGAACACATCGTGTGCCAATACTGCACAAAAATAATTCCTCTGGTCCTTGAAGTTAACTGAGGAAATCCAATTCATTTTTCACTAGCAAATTGAGTTCCTCAAAGCAGCAGTGGACAGAGTAAACACAGAGTGACCGCAGTTTCTCCAGCTGCAACATTCCAACAAGCCATATCCACCTCCACGAGCATAAAAGCAAAATACCCTCATTTATGTGGAAGCAAAATACCCCCATTTATTTTAACAGCACAGAATAAGATCATGACTGAAAAACAACTGCCACATTGATTTGGAAGTATTCAAAGCCTATGCTTAAAAGTTGGGAAGATTTGTATTTTAAGAACTAAACTTGATGTTGAACCGTGTAGAATCGAGACCTCGGTTAATTAAGAAAACTTTTTCAACAGAGCAACAGTAATGTAACAGCTTTTTCTTTCTCCTCCGCTCCTAGCACACTGCAATCCAATCGATTCTAGGACCTCAACTTACATTTTTAGATTTTATCCTCAAAGCACTTCTCTGCAATGGCCTTACACAACCAAGCAGTTATGAGCTCATAAAGTAACATGATTAATATACTTGTTAAGGTTATTTATTTTGAAGTTTCTTGAAACATCACCATACTGCCAGGGAAAAATCACACTTGCATCAAGTAACTTCAGAAAGTACCATATTTTGTATCATAATATAAGGTTCTCATTTCAATTCTGGTATTTGTCAGAGAAATACCACACCAACAACCACACATTTTTAAAATTCCAGTTCAACAACAACTGAAAAAACAGTTTGTAGCATTGACATTGGAGCATAAACATATTCTGCTCATTCGTATGTCTTCCATTTTCCTTTTTTTGAACAAAGCAAAAGAGGAGAAAAATTTTAAAATTGCACAGATCAACTGGCAGATTAACAGTATATAACAGTTGGGGGGGAAAAAAAAGCACAGAAAAAAGACTTTATCAAAATAGAAGGGTTTTATAGCAACAAGAAACTTCTTAAACAAGTACTCAGATAAAACCAGCTTGCGTATATAAAGCAACTTAAGTCAAATTGAGTTCCACTACTTCGTAAGATAAATTAATTTTCTAAAATCATCCCCAAAGTGTTGATCATTACAGCAACAGGATTGTGTTTAGATAAAACTGTTCAAATTCAATTCCCAGTACTCTCTTTCTCCACAAGCTGCTTTTGGCTCAGAATTTTAATGCTATTTTATTTTTTCTAGATCTCTCTCTAAAAATCAGTTTGAAAAAGATTTCGACTTAAACACAGGTAATCAGAAAGTAGATTTTTGCTATGAATCCTTTCAATTGCTCCATTATAATATTTCAATAAAAACAGTATTTCAATAAAAGGCAGGAATACAATTCATAAAAAAACCTTTGTATTTTTTTCATACTTTTTTGATTCTTACAACTACTCGTCTCCTGAAGATCCAGGTAGAAAAAAAAAGGGAAGAAAAAAGCTTGGACAGTCACGTAACAAAAGAAAAATCTTTGCTGAGTTTAGTTTGGTTAGCAAAATTTATTTTTGGTCCAGCGACAAATTATCAATGAAAATTAAAAGATGAAAGAAGTTCACCTAGTTCAGAATAATTATTCATTTGTATTAACATGAAAAGTTGCAAAGAAAAACACGGGTAACTTCCGGAGAGCAACAATGCTATGACTGCCAGTTGAAACCATCTAACAGCAGCCAGGTTACTCGGTGCCGTATAAAGACATACCTTTTTATCATATACATCTTGCCAATTTACTCCAGCAAAGAAGCTATGACGCATGATTTCTTTTGCATCATCTGGGCCTCCACCAAGTCTAAACAGAGAATAAAAAGTCCATATTAAACAAGCATTACTCTTAAAAGGAGATTATTATTATTATTATCGTGATTGTTAGAAAAGTGACCATTTGCTTTTTAATCTCTAGGAACAATTCTCACGTATTTGATATGAAATTCTCACCTGTTTAATATGCATTCATGTGACACCAAGATAAAAAGTGACAACAAAAAAGTGTCCAAATCATGTTCTATTCCATTTGATTATCCCAACTACGGTGTTCATTACTGTCCACAATGAGTTTTCAATAATCATTCATTCAAACACCATTCTTAACTTTAGTTTTCTTGAAAGTCCAACTAAAGATCTGGCACCATTAAAAACCAAAACTAACCCAACAGAGTTGACATAAAATTTTGGCAGGGAGGTGCCAAGCAACGATTCACACATCATTTTTATACAGTATTTGCTGCTGTTGCCTCCGGGTGCTGTAACAATTAACCAATTACCATACAATAGCCTCAACCTGAGTTAATTAGTATAAATTAACAAATTGTAGGCCTGCTGAGAAGGTTATTTAAAGACTATTGTAAATAACCACACTATTCACTGTGGCCCATAGCTTGCCAAAGCCAGGCTCTGGAAATCACCTCAGGAAGCGAATTCCACCTACTTTGGGTGAACTTGCACAAGGTGGTTTGAGCTCATGTAAGCAGACACTGCTGCCAACAGAGGAGGGAGGGTCCTGCCCATCCCTCTCCCCTCAGTTCCATCTACAGCACCATTTCCACTGTTTGTGATACTGGAGTCTGAGAGCTGAGTCAGCTCACTAAACCTGGAAGAAAGCTAACCCCACAAGGAGAAAACAAGAATGAACTGGCAGCTTTCTGGCACATTAGCAAGTCAACTTGACTCAACAGCAGGCTCAGCAAGCTCCCTTAAGCTGCTGTTGGTGGAGACAGAGCCTCACATCCAGGGGGAGGGACCTCTGCCCCTTTCAATAGCAGGTGGACTTCTAGGACTGTTCAGCTCTCATCTAATTTCTTCCCAAGTCCTGCTATCCTATGGTCTAACTGAAAGAGGTTGCAACAGAGAAAAAAAACTAATCTTAAATTAACAAACAGCCCATACACGTTGCTAACAAGAAGAATGACGGAGGCGGTTTGTGTTTCATTAAAACAAACTGCTAAAGATATAAAGAAAAGTTTTAAACGCAACCTTTTAAGGTAAATTCCTCGCTAAAGCATATATTGCAAAACTACATAAACATTCTGAACTACTACCTCAGTCTTGTAGTGACTGGGCATAAAGTTACTCTAATTTCCATGCTGCATTCTTCTTTGTTTCTCAACTGCTCATTACAAAATTCCTTACATCTCTGCTGAGCATCCCAGTCTGCCTGCAGCCTCTAGACTTCTCTCAGTATCTTCCCAACCAGCTCCTCAGAGAGGAGCTGAGCTGCAGTTAACCTCTGTGCTCCCATCCTATTTATCAGTACCTAGCACTGGAACTTGAATATGAATAAGCTTGTAAATAGAAGTCTGTAATAAACACTATTGTCAGCAAAGATTAATTACAAGGGGGTATCTTTTCAATTCTAAAGGTTAATATATTTGATAGGTCAAATTGTTTGGAGGTTAAAATGCAATAGGAGTTACTGCAGAGACATATTCTTACTTTACTTTACATGTATTAAATTGTCTGTTCAGTTTCCTTCTACTACACATAGTAAACTTAGTTCAAACAGACGCTGATGGGCAGCAACAGAAAGGCTGTGCTGTGTCGGCTGCTACACCTGGCTAAGTGCAGGCAAATCCCACAGAGGGACATGGGAACTGGTCCTGCCCTGCATGCCAGCGAGGACATGCCTGCTACAAAAAACTTCTTGTGCACAAATCGAGGATGAAGTGCAGGAGCCGCTGGCAGATAGCTCTCCTAGACAGCAATCCTGCAGGAAAAAGCCTACAGAACGGGGTCAACTTGAAGCAGCTAGGCAATGCTTGCTTTCAAATCATTGCATTTACATTTCACTCAGAGGATGCATTACCTAACCAGTTTGCAGTTTACATGATCTAATATGTGATCTATTTATGTGCTTTAACGCAACTTAGCTGTGGCAGCCTTTACGTATCTTCACGTATGATCACACCAAAAAAAAAGTGGTGTACTCCCATTAGACTCTGTAACCAACTCACAGTTAAGTCGTATTCTGAAAAACAATTTAGAGCTCTCACTTTTTTCCAGTATGTAACCTAAACCTGAAAACATACCTGTGTTTGCTGTGAATGATTTAAAAAGTTTTCTCATCCACATCCCTTTTCTCCTTTTGTTTTTATACTCACTGTTACATGTTATTTCTGTATTGAAAAAGTGAAAACCTGTGATTGTATGGCTGCAAACAGCCCTTTCTCGTGACTGAAAGGCCCTTCAGCCAGGAAGGCACCACTGACCTATTTTTACATTAACCAATATAATCAGAGTATTATGGCTGTGTACCTAAGTAATTTGACTTACCGCTTATTTGGATCTTTTATCAGTAGGCCTGAAAGTAATGATTTTGCATCTGCAGATAGAGTTCGAGGAAATTTTATGTCCTCCATTAGTATCAGTTCAAATAGTTTCTCGTGATCCTGGTTGTAGAATGGTAATCTTCCGCACATCATTTCATACATGACAACTCCTAATCCCCACCAGTCCACTGCACGACCATAGTCATTATCTTCCAATACCTAAGATGGAAAGCAAAGCCAGCCGTAAGACATGCGCTATTTCAAATGTGATCCTTTCAGTCTGTTTGATGCATCTCTATATTAATGTCTTTCTAAGACTTCGTTTCCATAGCATGTAACAAGGACTCCCAGAACTCAGACCCAATATATGCAGCTGCAGCACTGACCCACGCACCTGAGCTCACTGTAATTCCAGATATACTAGGCACTGTACTGTTATTCCACGTGCAATCACCAGAAACAAGTAAAACATACAATTGAGAATGGTCCCCTCAAAATGATCATGACCGCATTTTCCCCTTATCTATGTCTTCTTCCATCCTATTTCACAGTTTTAGGAAGAGACAACATCTACTGGCACTACAACCTCAGACAGCATTCTTCAGAGAGGGCACGAAGCATCTCCTTGCTCAGTTGCTTCCTCTCTCTTAACCCCAAGTGTCAGAATAAAGCCTGAAATTGAGGAACACCTGTCTCTTACTAAGAGAAGCTTAGCTTCTTTGCTCCTACTTTGATTATACTAAGAACCCTCAATACATTTCTCCTGATAATTCCATTATGTTCCATGAAGAAGTGCAAAACAGTTAAATGGCACTAGTGCACAGAAATACGGCAATATTTACACGATACTATCTTTACCATGATACCAGGTGTTCATACGATATTATAGGATCACAGAAATAAAATGCTTTTATCATATGATAATCCCTCCAATGTTGTGTGTCTTAAAAACTGACCAAGTCCACAGTCCTCCCCCATCAGCCTCAGATAAACAGTGTATCTTGATCTCAGTAGATCTTAATATTGCATTACAGCAATGGAAGCAAAATGATAGCAGCATACACCCATAGTGAAAGCATAAGCAATAAGGAAACTAAAGGTTACTGCATGTATGTATAATTCAGGTTTCTGTGCATTACTAGGAGATCATATCCTTTCACTCAGAAAGTTGCAAAAATTAGAAGTTATTAGAAAATTAGAAAACAATAAATGCTAACACAGAAGACAGTGCATGTGCCTCAGTTGCCAACATTTGCTGCAGAAAGATACTTTAAAAAGGCAAAAAACTTAAAGCAAGAAGTTAGACTTACATAATAAACAGTAAGACCAAAGAAATTAAACTAATATAGCTGGACTACATAAAGTCCTAAAGAATTCTCTGCAGTTTTTGTATCATCAAAAGGCAAATTCCGAAAGGCAGCACATGTGACTGATTAAAAAAAAAAAAAACTAATCCACAGAGACCAAAATACCTTTTGCAATATACTGTCACATGCAACCAAAAACAACAAAAGCTCACCCCAAGAGGAAGCAGACACACAGGAACAATCAGCTAGATACACGCTAGGGAAAGCCTGCTGATGTGTAGTAATGCCCTCAGGCTTTACGGAGTGAGGCAACCTCTGGCACACCAGGCATAAACTTTTTCCACAAACACATTGTCTTGTGACCGCCCAAAAAGCATAAGAAGACTTCCAGTAATTTCCTCTGAAGCACGGGCAGACACAGCCCTCACCCATCCCAGGACACGGAGTGGCCATGACCACACCATGTCATGCAAGGACACGTGCATGTCAATAGTCAGTCCTAACAAGGGTGTAGAGCTCGTTTATTTGCCTCTCCTTTTTCCTCCCCAGTAAATCCAATCCTGCTCACAAGTGTCTGGTACACGCTATTAGCAGAAACAAAATACAGTATGGCAATTTTGACAATCACACAGTAATTAATGCATTCATATTCCTAGTTTTCACTATCCTTAAGGATTAGTAATAGGAATGTGATGAAAAGAAGTGTATTACAAATCCCTCTTGTGTATATAAGATAAAAAATCATAAATATTAACACATACTATTTACAACCATGCCAAAACACACAGACTCGTTACATCACTCATATTTCCAAATAGAGGGTGAAATTTTGGAAAGTGTAAAACACAACAAATTATCTGAGTAAGTACATACGACAAAACCAACTAAAATAATTCCAGCATTTTATAATTAATTAAACATTTTATGAGTTTCAGCACATTGCAAGCTATTTGCTGAAAAATCGTATATGAAATCTGTGGCACTTGTCTTTAAATCATCATTTCTTCCACCACAGAATGAAGACATTCCATGTTTTTCTAATACATGTATCAGCATTGTTACCGTGTCTCCTATTTGAACTGTTAGCTATTCTTTTCTTTTGAAGCTAGTAAAATATATAAAATTGTGAGGCAGTGGTAGATTATTTTTACAAGTGAGCTGAGGTGTGGCTTGCACATGTGTTATACAAAAGCAGGCAACGGGAACAGAAAGCATTTCCTTCTCTGAGCAAGGCAAATCACATGCCCAATAGCTAAAACAAACCATATCTGGGGCTTTACCTAATTTATGCAGGACTTTACCTAATAATAATAAAAAGTATGAGCAACCTTTTGCTGCATTCCCACAACAGCAACAAAACAGTAGTACAAAGAAAGAGCCAAATGTGATTTTTAACCTCTTTTTACATAAAATCATAAAAAAGCATAAAAGCTGGATTAACTGCCTCCTGAACCCGCATATCACCAGCCGGGTTCTCATCCCCAGCTGGCAAAACTGGCAACTCTTTATTTTTGTTTAAATACCTGGTTTACAGCCAGCCAGACAAGCAAGAGCATCAAAAGGGTTTCGTTTAGGCAAAAGGAAAACAGCCTGAAAACAGTGTAAGGAAAGGAGAATGCACCTCCACTTGTTTTAACACAAATGGAATAGAATTGTTCATTATGTGTTCACAGTAAATACACACAATTATTTTTTTTTTAAGTCATCTGTGATTTCTGTTCCTCCATAGTGTTAAGAAATCCAAGGATCTGCAGACTGTGAGAAATCAATGAAAGTCCAGCAACTCCTATGATCAAATCCATGCCACTAGGGTAGGCATAAGAACATGTCTAAACACTCGAGACACCCTAGTCCTTTCCAAACAATTTTTGGATTTGAGGGACTTGTTTTTCATTACACTGAACAAAGGTCACAAAAGCTTCAGCTCCACGCTAAGTGAACACGACACAGTGCACGCTCTGTACCTCTGAGTAATTCAGTCTTTTTCGTATCATGAGGTGGATACCTGCTTTTGGAAATGTCTCCTTAGGTTGTGAGGGCTCCTGCTGTCATCCAGTGTACATGGGGTACACCTGTATATGTAGGACAGCCTAAGGACCTGGTCAGCCATAGCCACAGCACAAATTTTGGTCTCTTAGACCCTTTAAAGCCACCTCCATCATCTTCAGTCAATTCCTGTTCCCTGTAAGGTCACACAGATCTGTCTTTAAGACAATACACCATCGTAACAACTCTGTCCCTTCAAGGTCACAGCAGGACAGGCAGCAGGCCCACCAAAACCATCATAAAGGCCACAAGCTCCTCCGCTCTATTATCTGTGATAAAGCCATATGTCATTTTCTAGGGGCATGAAACAGAAGGATTGCATGGAACTCGTAAGGTACAGGAAGAACAGCTACACTGAGTACATACCCCAGTCAGGTGTATTTTCATAAAGTACAGATGTAGTTTCCAAAATTAAAATAGCTAGATCACTCAACTACATGGCTTCCCTTCCTTCATCTGCTTCTCCTACCATTATATGGGGGGTATGAAAATCCCAGGCCATCCCATCAAGATCAAGATGAGGTTTTAGATGAGAGCTTCAGCACGACGTGACTTCAGCATCTGGATAACATTACAGCCGGTCACTCATCCCTGTTTTACACCTCACATCACCGCTGTGCCCAGACGATTTCCCAGTGTCAAGTATAAAGCAGGAGGCAGGCTGACTGAGGTTCAGTCTGGACGACACCAGAGATGATAGGAAATAAAACTCAAGAAGTGACCACCATGTGGACTGCTTGAGTAAATCTTACTCGCTTTGTGGTTAGGGCTTTGGTTCCAGAGGCACCACCAGCTTAACACATGCTCTCATCTCTTTTTCCTCACCACAACTTCACTTGGCATGCTAAAATCTTGCAACACACTGTGTCAGGAATTAAAGTTTCACCCCAGGTTATTTGTAACTAGTTTTGGGACCTGAGCCTCTGCCTTGCCACAGGAGCAGCTGTAGAAGCACGGGTGAGGAGGCAGAAGTGGGAAGCCCAGGGCAGGTGGTGTCAAACAGGCACCGAATCCCAGTCATTCCTGTGCATGCAGACAGCTGCAATAGCCATTCTCACCTAAGGGGAAGATTAAGGGACTGATTCTCTTCCCAACCCAAATTTTTCTAAAGCGCTCTGGCAGTACAAAAGGGGTCCAAAGTGAGTAAAAACTAATTGCTGCACTGAAACCACTTCATTTTTATGGGCACTGATGCTGCTTTAAAACTTACATCTGTAGTAAGAGGACACAGCCTAGGTTTACAGGAATGCTTTTTAAAAAGCTGCACAAGTGCTACTGAAGTTTGCATTTTTCCAGTCTTTGATAAACATACAAGAGGTTAAGTAACTTACACACTTTCTAACAACCAAGAAACATTAGGCAGGCATCTGTTTCCACGCATATGCAGGTACTTGGTGCTTTTATGGATGTTTTAGAGGTACTGAATAATATTCTAGTTTCAGCTAAGGGAAAATTATTTGTTTACCTTAAAACTTTCACTTGTATTGTGCTCTTGTGCTCAGATGGCAACAAAGCACAGCTCTCATTCTTATATTATAGGCTCAACACTGGCTAAACCAGTATTTGTTTCATTAGTCAGGAGCTATATTTAAGAGGCATCACATCTCAAAAATAAATAAATAAATAAATGAATTATTGTACGTTTTAAAGAAAGCTGTAAATGACTGTAAGTGGCAGTAGTAGACCATGCCACAATTTCTCATTTTTACAGCGCTGTTCCCAACTCGCTAAAATTTACTGGAATAGCACCTGTAACAAGTCTAACCTGTAGCCAAGGAAAGTCATTGGAAAACCGATTACATTTTTGACCTAGTTATGGTTACTCTTAATACATTATATTCAGACTTTCTGATAGGACATTACAAACAAATAGCTTGCTCAATCAATAATTTCGTCAGAACAGATGGGGAAATATTTAAACATCTAAACAAACTGTCTGCACACCTATGTTGTGATAGAAAACTGAGAACTTGGATACACCAATGTACTGTTAAATTAAGGGGAAAAAACTGTTTTCAATTAACCTTACGGTTCAGGTGGAGTGTATGTTACCTAAGCATTCCTGGCAACCCTTCACACTTTTTTATTGCTACAGTTGTTGGCCTGATAACAAATATTCTCTCACATATTTAACAGAAGTTGAAAAGTATATTTACTAGAACTTTCTAGAAATTGCAGTAGCTACTGCATCAATGAGAAAGTTTATGAACTAACACTAATGAACTAAGGTTATAAACATTTCTTTATAGAAAGACATTTATCCCAAATGTATCAAAATCCTTCCTACAGAAAGGTATGTTTGCCAAATATGAAAGAAATTCAGTTGCTCTAACTGCATCGTACCGTGAACAGTAAAAAAAAAAAAAAAAAAAAAAAAAAGAAAACCACGCTTTGGGTTTAAAAAAAGNTACTCACTGCTTGCGTGTTAAACAGAGCTGAAAAAAATGAACTGTCAAGGTTACACGAAATGGATACCTGAGATTCAAGTCAAAGAAAAAAGTTTTCCAGTACCACTCTAATTTCTATGGGTTTCCTCTACTTTGTAACTCATTTGCATATGTGGTTTACTTCTGGTTATGACATAGACAACCTTCCTGCTAGATTTTTTATACTACGGATTTCCCACATCCTACCAAGTCTTTCCTTATGAAGCCCTAAAATAGATAGCAAACTAATTTTTTTTTTTTAAGTCACTGGCACACAGGTCGGGTTGTGTCAGAAATTACATTCTGGTATGAAAAAGAATTAAGCAATGCTTCCTACAGTAAAGAGCATCCAATACTTATAGTGTTCAATCTTCTGCAAAGGATTTTAACAGAATTTAAAAGAGACAAAAAAGTTATTGCACATGAAAAAAACTATCCTAACAAAGAACTGCAAGACGCTAACAGTAACCTCAGCAATCAAAAAAAATACACCAAAACACAGTAAAAAGACCCATAAAAAGTAAAACCTATTCAATGCATACACGTGCAAAAACCCAACACCAAGCTGGGTAAAATAACTCTATTACAGTTAACAAACACCTTCCACAGAAAAGGTAAGTAAAAGGAAAAGGTGACTTCAGTCTACTAAATAGTGGGGTTTAGCCTGGAGAGGAAGAGGCTGAGGAGAGAGCTCACCACTCTCTTGCATAAAATGCAAGACATGCAAGAAATAACAAATAATGATAATATTGTGATCATTCTTTCTGGTTGCTCATCATTCTCGATGAAAGGACTTTGATTTTCTACCCATGGTAAGCAGCATTTATTCAGCTTTTGTTTATGTTTCATTGCTCTCAGTAAAACTAAAGGCTTTTGCTGAGATGGAAATAATGTTTGTACTGATTAAATAAAAATTAATGAAAAAAAGCTTCAAGAGTGTTATTGAGACAGTGTTTATAAGAATTGTCATACTTTCTTGTTTTACACAAGAGTGTGCTTTTTATTAGAAAATTGCTCTCTGCTTTAAAGTTCTGGTTTGAATGCAACAGTTTATTTTTAGGCAATGTGGAGCTAACCTGCATATTTTTGATCTTGATGATGGTGATTGCAAATGCTCTGGATACCTTCCCTTGTCCACATTCCATCATGTTCACCTCAGGGCCCTGTTGGCAATGCCAAGCTGACAAAAATGTTCCAATTCAAATTACTAGGTTTTTTGATGACTTAGGCATGTGAGATGACACAATGCCGTACACTAAAATATAGTTAAGTGACAACAGAAGAGAAAAAAAAAGGTCACATTTAAATGAGGTACTAGCATTTCAAACTAAAACAACTTTTTGCATTTCCATTTTCCTTCAACATAAAAATTAATTTGGAATTTGGAACTCTACTGTAAAGAGAAAATTCCATGTTCTAAAATCCTCGTAAATCCAAAGGGAAAATATTTTTCGGCATAGATGCTCTTTCTCCTCCCACCCCCTCACTAATCTTCACCCAGAAATATGGTGCAGCCAAATATACAACAGACAGCTGTTCAAGAGCACACGCCAACATTAAACCACATTTCCACAGGTAAAATAAATCCTATTGTGTCTCTAATAAGAATCAGATTATGCATGAAGCATCTTGGTAAACAGAGAGTAAATAAACTTGAACTATCCTTTTGAAGCCAAAAGAAAATTAGTGAAGCAGAATACAACAACATACCTACAATGTTTTGGTACTGAGCAAACTAAATGTATTCTAAGGAAAATGAGTACCCGTTGTCAGAAGTTGAGGGTTTGGGGTTTTAAGCAAAAGCTTACAACCAAAGGAAAGCGTTCTCTGCCTCTATGAAACAGTAATGTCTCATGCCATAGGTGGAAACAATTCTCAAAATAAAAAATATTTATGGCATCAGTGCCATTGGTAGGTAGCAATCAAACATTTATCATATTAGATACTTTTTAATTTATGGAGTAAAATGCAACTCATCCACTGAGATTTTTTTAGAGGAATCTCCTTTTTGTGTAAATAACAGATATTTATGTTAAGACCCCATTAAACTAATGCAAGGCAATAAACAAATCTTCATTACTTTTGCTGATGGTAGGTCCTTGTTTGATCCACATACAAAACAACAATTCTATTTTTTATTGATTATATCCCCTGTACTTTCTCAGCTGTATATCTGTCTATATGACAAAGACGTAATGCTGCCTGTTAGAGATTAGCTCTAGTTGTACAGCTATCCCCAGGAAAATTACTACATACTTATATATGTAAAACACTACAAATAAGTGAGGTTAAAGAACAACTCTTCTGACAGCACTCTTTGAGCACAGAGAACAATTTATTTCAATGCATCATTTTAAAAGAAAAAAATATAATTTCCACCTTTTCAAGTATCTAGCTGATAAAAATTAACGTTCTATCCTTAGACAAAACAACACTGTATAATATATGTTCCTAGATTTATATTGAACATTTGTAGGTTCCATTTCTTTCTATCAGAAAGTTTGAGGGTGTTGTTTTTTTTTTGTTTTGTTTTGTTTTTTTGTCTTTTTAGGGGGAAGGGAGGGATGAGAAGGGGGGCACTCTATTTTGTTCATTCTAACTTGGCGATCAAAGAATTTTTATTTTTACACTATTGCAGAAGTGCATTTTTCTAGGTTTCCAAAACCACCTTATTCAACCTTCCCCATCTGTCACCATCTGCTTCTTTTTAGCATGTACTTTTTGTGTGATCACATAAGCATGTGAAAAATAACTAACATTCAGATGATTGTCTGCTGGTACATTTGAGGACTGGGCATAATAAAAGTGAACTGCCAAAACGTACTTAACACTTCTAATTTTGTTGGGTCTTGCATGTAAGCTACATTTGATTTTCAAACTGTTTTACAGTTGGAAAGTTGATCAGGTACTCTAACTAACAGTAAAACTGAGACTACATAATTAGCTCGGCACTAAAAAGATTATATTCAAAGACAGGAACAAAACCCAGAAATATATCCACACGAGTTCACACATCCATCTTGCCTGAGTCTGTCTGCACAATGTTGCCTGAGGCACAGGATAAGATGCTACATGCAGCCTACTTCTGGACAGTCACAGCCTGTGTCTTCTCTCTGCACTGCCAGAGGACAGGGAATAAAGGACTGCCATAATTGCAAGGGTGTATGAAACCTCAGAGAAATGCTGAAGGAGCAAAGAAACTAAGGAGTAGAAACGCATGAAAATGCAATGCCTTCTTAACAATGCAGCAGATACTGCTTCTAGGTGCAAAGCAATTGGAAATTGCTGTCGAGGCACAAAAGCTGTAGGGAGGAGGTGTCTGTTTTCTAGAGTTCCATCACACTTCAACACACCATCCATTTCTGCTTGTAAATGTCCTACTTAATCAAGGTTTAATATAAAAAGAACAAAAATAAGTACGAAGCTAGAGACACAAACATACCTCCCACCCTCCAAATATACATTAACATAACTCTACAAAAATTTCACACATGAATTTTTTTCTGTCTTGTTAGAGAACCACACTACAGGCTTCAGGTCTTAACCACTATGAACCATGGTACAAATAGACAATGTGGTGGACTGTCTCCTAATCCTCTCCAGAGCAAAGAATCAAGAGAAGTGAAGAATCCCAACAGCAACTGAAATCATCCCCTCCCACAAATAAACCCAAAAAGCCACCAACAAGCAGGCTTTAATAACGTTATTATTAAACCAGAGGAAACCAAACACAAAGGAGAACTTGCTCTCCAGAGCAGGATGGAAGACAGAGCATAGAATAAAGTGTTTTCTCCATTGTTTCTCCTGACAGTATTGTTCCATCTCTTAAAGTTCATACTGTTCTTACAGCCTTGTGAATGTAGTTGCCATCTAGCAACATCTTGAAAGCTGCTTTACCTTAATATGTGCCATTTGCCACAAATTCCCCTTTTCCCTATTTACGTGTACTATTCAGTAGTTCTAGATCTGGAAAATAATGGCACACACCTATTTATATAAAAGCTGCATAGAATTTCAAAAAGCAAACCACTTAAGTGCCTCAATTACCTTTAAATTCAAATGAAATGTAAAAGAAAACGAGATAAAAAGGCACAAGCCATGGCAAAAATCATTCTGTCCTTCCGTGCCTCTATATTCCTAAACAAACAACTCTGCAGCTAGCTCCTCTCCATATGAATTTGCTCAGCAATTTCTACTGCCTTTCATTTCTCTCTGCAAAATGTTCTATTACTTTCTGTTAAAAGAAAATTAACAAAATAATATAACTGTCTTTCGTTTAGCTCAAGCTTTCTCTCCTGCCCACAACCACGCTTTCATCCATAAGAAAAAACTTCTCATCTCTTAAGCTGTGTTTTCTAGCACATCGATCTACCTGTGAGAAAATTAGATTCTGTTTCTGAATTATTTTTATTTCCTGTTGACCTTACCCATTACTCTCCTCCTTATTTTACTGAAATACCACTCTCTCCCCATTTAAAAAGAAAAAAAATAGGAAGGAAAAAAAAAAACCAACCAACTCTGACTAGATTAATGCAATTTTCTGTTGCATAGCATGCCCACCAGACGACCCAGCCCTCTCTTTTTGTCCATGATGCAGGCTGCTTTCATCAGGATCTTCAGGGTTTTCTCTGCACATAAAGAAGCTCTTCAGTAACATTCACGTTGCTACTTTTATCTGCCTTAAAATCTCTTTAAAACACTGCTTTGCTATGATGCCTGCAAAAACTTAAAACACCAGTTTTCACACTAGCCTTTTCACTTTTTCCCTCTCCGCCTACATCCATTAGTTTGAACTCCTATCAGACAAGCTACATGGCAGATCACCTTATTCTCAGTCCAAAAATTTACGCAACTACCTTTGGTAAATATCCCAAGCCAATATAAGCAAGCACTATAAGAATGAAATAAATGTATAGCTAAACCAGTGACAAAGTGCTTTTCCTGCCTCTAACACATTTTGTAATCTGCATGCAGCACAACATTCCGGAAAAATTCAACAGCAATTCCTGTAAACATGGGAAAAGCTTTTTCTTGCTATGACAAATCAGTCTGATTTCGACTGTGCCAGCGGCACAGGGCACCAAACTTCCCCCTTGCTGAAATTCAGCTACTGACCTTCAACAGCCCAGTTCTAGACTTTGCGTCATTCCCATATCAAAGGCACAGCCTTCCCCACAAGTAAAAGCTGTAAGTAAGAAATTAAGTGAAATGTGAAGAAAGAGACTGGTTGCTTCTTGATAAAAGAGTTTAACCTTTCATTTTTCTGAGGTAAAACTCAGGGAAATAACTGATTACATATGATCTCTCACTCTCTTTTCTAAAAGTAAGATTTAAAAAAAAAAAAAAAAAGGCCAAACAAGCATTGTGTAACATATATCCTGATATTTCTTTCATCTCCACTGGTTTCACTTGGAAGTAAATTATAAAACATGCAGATATTCTTAGACCTATCAACAAAGTCATGAATCTACTCTGGTCATATTTACCATCGCGTAGCTCTAAGTGGTTGTACACTGCATAAACAATATTGAAGGGGTCTTGCTGCAATTCTTTAAAATAAAAGACTACTGTTCTTATAGGAGTGCATTCTTCCATCTAGTCTGTACTGCTACACTGCTACAACTTAACTAGGTCTCATCATTTTCCTGTTAATGAAAACACCTAAATATCATTAATCATCTACAAAGAGTCATTTGAATAAGCATGTCTTACAGTCTTTTTCACAGTCAAAACACTCTTTTTCCTGCTATTAAAATGACAAAAAGCTACAAATTTAATTTCGGGTACTTCATCTCATACCTCCCACAAGACCATAAATTACTACCACAGTGCCTGCTCTACTCTATGAGACTAAGACTAGAAGACTCTACTAAGACTGTGCACTTACTCCTAAGGACTCAAACTCGAATGCAGTCAGAAAGTTTAATCTTATATAAGAAATTACCCCTATAAATAATCTGAGCTAAAGGAAATTTTATTTCTCTGCCCAAGTAGCTTCATTTCTATTCTGCTAACAAAAGTTAGTATTCTACTAGCAAAAGAAGATTATAAAGGTCTGAATCTTTACTATTGTGTCTTTGATCCCTGACAATCAACTGCAAACCATCAAAATCATAGAATCATAGAATCATAGAATGGTTCAGGTTGGAAGGGACCTTAGAGATCATCTTGTTCCAACCCCCCTGCCACGGGCAAGGACACCTCCCACTAGACCAAACTACTTTTAAATATCTCACAGTAATAAGTACCAGCACTTTCTCAGTTCTATTCTTTCTTTTCTTCATTAAGCATGTGATATTGTTTAGACAAGCCACACAGTCCTGTCCCGTCTTTGCCACTGCATAACTGCAATAGAATTTTTTTTTTTTCTGAAAAAGATCAAGAGTGTATCTGTTTATTAAACAGGATCACAATTCACCTTTTTCACATCAGATCTGTCTTTATTCTCCAGCACCAGAATGATCTCTGAAGTGATAGCTTACGTTGAAGGATAACAATGAAAAAAGCATACAATAGTTTA
Source organism: Penelope pileata (assembly GCA_013396635.1). Taxonomy (NCBI): domain Eukaryota; kingdom Metazoa; phylum Chordata; class Aves; order Galliformes; family Cracidae; genus Penelope; species Penelope pileata. The sequence goes on from WBMW01000788.1 coordinate 682,401, forward strand.
TATCTTCCAAAGGAAGAATGATGATCCTTAGAACAGAAGGTGTAATATTAAGTGTTATCACTATACTTCCACAAAAAAATGAAGTTTGCATTAGTTCTATTGCAGATTAATTTCATTATTTATCAGATAGGAAATTCTTCTCAAAAGCCTATATAATTTCACAAATAAGAAGTTACTTATTCTATAATAACTGTGACAAAATGTACACTTGTCCTAAACCTATGCATAGGCCTCACTATCTGTCAGTAGCAACTATTTTTTCTTCCTCGAGGATGCATTTACACCTTTCCACCGTTTCTACTGGGTACATGATTGTGTAAGACAAAGCACAGTCAAGGCTATTTTAGTTTTCTTTGAACTGTAGAATACTGGGGTTGGGTAACAGTGAAGGACTAGGAAAGGACAGTGGGAAGGGAACATATGCACGGACCACCTAGCTTAAAACCCTGCACACCCTGTAACAGCACAGTGCACAGTGAAAGTATGCATAAACTTCCAGGTGGGTGTCATGAACAATACATCAGTGACTGTTCAGGAAGGTAATTGTAGTTACAATTATGAAAATTGCCTCCAACCTGGCAATCTCATTACAAGTTTTTTCCTGTGGCCCACTGTCCATTTGATCTTTACATGGACAGGGGCATTCTTCTGTATCTGACAGATACAGCAATCAGTCTCAGGTCCTATATGAAAGGTTAGGCCCTATCGATGTAAAACGATAGAGTAATTTCAACACAGGATGGGAAGGACTATTTCAGTCTCGGGGGCATAAGGTTTGCAACAAAAAACAGCAACAAATAGGCTTATTTTCTGATTAAGAGCAGTTCTGAAATCACCAAAGGAAATAATTCTGTATGGATCCACAGGGACAGGTACACCTGCAAGAAGGTGATATAAGGAGGAAAACTACCTTACACAGGCTGAGCTACTTTTCCGGTTGGAAGGAACTGCAGTCTGGCTTTCACAAAAAAATGGAATAGTGGGCAAGACTCTCTGCCTCAAACAACAGTCCAAAAAGCATTTAGAGAACGAAGTTCATGTTCTTGTTTGGAACTGAATCCATAACACTAAATACTTAAAAATGAAAATTGTAAGTCCATTCTCAAGCTAGATGTAGACTCTTGATAGTGCAATAGTTCCTCTGTCTATCAACTGCTTCCTAGCTGATCCACAGGAACCTTGGGCTTCCTCTGAATGCAATTTGTCAAAAGTTAGTAAGTCTTTGCCATCTGCTAACGATTTTCATGGCCTGAACTACAAGAAGTGATTTTTGCATGCTCATTCCCTGTCACATGCACAGGAAAAGATTGGAACACCCTGTCTCTTGCTGGTCTCTGTATCAGGTAGCTGTCCCAGGTACGAATACAGACACGATTGTCTCGTGAGCAAACACTACTGTAGCAGCAGAGTCCAAAGGCAAAGCTTGGGTTTTTCGTTGTGTTTTTTTTTTTTTTTTTCCTATCAATGTTCACCTACTGATAACTTCACCCTTTCAAATACGAATTTGTGGATAAAGGTGTTAAGTCTTCTCTTGCTGTATCAGTAACTGAAATCTTGTCTAGGTTGCTTGTTCTAAAAACTTTATCTCTGAAGTAAAAGAGAATAAGTTCTGTGGCTGTCAGGGTCATTGAGGAGTCAATTTCACTCAAGACAAGTTTTTACAGTGTAGGTCTCCAAAAGCACTTATAATAGGAGGTGGAAAAGAAGAGTGGGACTGCTGAAGAACAGAAAGGCAAATTGAATCAAGTAACTTGTGGAAAGTGTCTAAAACCCAGGATGATCCCTTGCCAAGTCTGATGGAAGAGAGTTAACATGTTTCCAAAACTGAGAGATTGAGAAGTAGATGAAAGCAACTGAACAGGATATCTGCATCTCTGAGAATGTTTTCAGGACTGCTGACAAGAAGACAATGAGGGGGCAAGAGATGGCAATGGCAACCGTAGTCTGTGCCAGAGATGACAGTATCATCCCTTGTGATCGTCTACTGCTAGAAGAGATTCTGGGTATGGAACACAAGAAAAATGGCTGCTGAACCAAGTCAAGCAGGTGGAAGTACAACTTTTAAGGAGCCATGAAAGATTCAAAGTAGGCTAAGAAAAGCTCTGGAATCCTTGAACGCAGATAAATGCTGAGTGCCTCTGCACTAAATGAAGGAGATGTCAGAATTGTCTCAAACCCTCAAACTTGACCATTCTCACATCTTCCAACCAACAATATCCAGAAGGTGATGTCTACCAGTTTCCTTGACGTCACTTAATTCCAGCTTGTTGGGAGAGGCTCCAGGGCTTGTTACTGCTGCTGCTGCTGCTGCTCAGGATTCAATACTCCCAAAAGTAGGAGGGCGAAGAGCCATGCTGAATCAGAGCCTCTTCATTCCCTCCCTTGCAATCAACGCACATTCTTCAAAAAAGATTTTGAATGAAAATTTCCTGGTGGCACTGGGTTGCTGCAAGAAGTGGAGGATCCCTTGATCAATACTTCTTGAAAAGAACAGTAGGACTGAAGGACATTGTAAAGTCCTTTAAGTTGCCTAGAAAGTTGTCTCAGTATCAGGTGTGCGTACTGTGTCAATTCATGATCCTTGAACACAGACAAGAATGGAGATACTGGCATAATTCAGGATCCACAGAATCCTTGCCATTAAGAAATAATGCTCCTCTCATGTCAATACCAGAGCTGCATTTGGCAACCCCAGAAAAGAGGCACCATGGTCAGTGCTGTTGACTGAAGCCAGAGAGGACAAAAACTCAATGTTCAGTGTGCCTTCCTTTACTTTTTTTTTTTTTTTTCCTATAGACATCAGTGGCAGAGTGGTCGGCACTGATACTGGAGCATATCATTCAATTGACTTGAGCATACACAGAAAATTCCACAGTGGCCAAACCAGAGTTGTGAAGGGAACCAAAACATCCTCATGTCCATCGTTTTGGCAGTCCTCAAGAAGTGTGATGTTTTGCAGTCTGAGCACTGGCTACTGGTAAAGATGGGCCTGCATATTCTGGGGTAGGACTTCGACATACATACAGGAAACAGCTAGCTCTCAGCCAGTTCTGAGGTTGATACACACAACTTTTTAGCAGAAACATCTAAAATTCCAGCTCCCTCTCCCTGCATCTGGAGAGTTCAGATGAAACCCAGCAAACTCAGTATCCCCCTCTTGTCCATGTAGACTATACAAACATTAGTTGTACAGCTCAGTTAAGCAGAATCGTATGTTCCAAGTGACAGACAGATGGAAGATTATTTTTGAAGAAATTATTGAAAGATAACTTTAACAGAGGAAGGCAAACATGAGAAGGAAAATGCATGTTAAAGGTGTTATTAAACACTAAAAAACATAGCATCAATATACATACAATCACTAAAAAGCAAGCGCAATAGCATACAAAATTGTGAAATCACAACTGCATAGTATTGATCAGGCAGACTGACAGTTCTTAACTGCAAATAAAAGTGTTCACCATGCAAACACTGTAGTCTAAAATTAAATGAAAAATAAACATTTTATACCACATTACAAGAGTGTAATCAAGATCATACCTCAGGTGCCAGGTATTCTGGAGTACCACAGAATGTTTTCATAGTTGCTGCGTCTGTGATTCCTTCTTTGCAAAGTCCAAAATCTGTAATCTTTATATGTCCATCTTTATCCAACATTAGATTTTCTAACTGTGTGTTGGGGGAAAAAAAAATTCCCTCAGTATGTGTTAACAGGATAGGCCAGTGCATTTCATCAAATTTTTAAAAAGGTACAGAGTTACAGTTTGCAGTAGAATGTAATTAATCTATAATTTACCAAAAAAATTACAGCATCTATGACATTACAGCATTTATAGTGTTTACTGTTGTATCGTTTAAATAACTATTTGATACTATGATACGGTTTAGAACAGTAAATCACAGGTCAAAGTATGAATGAAGCATGGTCCTTCATTCTGAAGTTGTAGAAGTTTGGTGCATCTTTCACAGAAAGAAAGCAAAATTGTATTTTAAATATTCTCAAGACACAACCAAGCTATTCAAGATCGCAATTGTGACTGTCATTTGGTAGGAATTTACAGGTTTCCTTTGCTGATACACGATCTTCATTTATCGAGATGCGTTTTGCTTAGTATATCATCATCAAACAGTATATATCCATGTCCCATTCTTTGAAAATAAATCCTGTAAGTATCTGCACTTTCCAAAACCATTTTAATAACACACAAAATTAGGTTTAGAGAGGCTATGGTAAAAAAAAAAAAAAAACCTTCAGGTAATTTCATCCTTGAATACTTGTAATTCCCCTTTCCTTATTAATTGGAATTTTAACAAAAAGTCATGACGTAACATTCCTTGACCAGATAATTGCATATATTTGCAATATGTCACAGTATTCCATGTTATTACAACAGATTCTGCTACCAACGTGTAGCCCAGTATTTTGTTTTGCCTGTTGCCCTGAGCAAAACTTGCTCACCACAGCTTCCTTCTCTTTAGTTCCTGCACAAGGGAGCTCATGAATGAGCTCCAAGGTACACACATATAATGTGGCAATGTATAATCTCCCATAGAAAAAACTTCAGGCTTTTCACAAAAATAAAATGATCTCATCATAGAAATTTGAGGTTCTTCCCATGTAAGTTAGAAAATGTTCCTGTTGAAAGCAGGGTTATTTTCCATAGAATATGCCCATACCTTGTCACAGAGTACCTGCAGCACAATATAAAAGGAGCTTCAGGCAACAGAGCAGGTAACACAGCTGTACACAAAAGCAAATCTAAGACAAACTACATTCCAGTATTATCTACTTTTCCCAGTACAAGAAAGACAAAATATTTTTAAAATCCAGGCTGAAATACTTCTACTAAAGTATTCTCAACTATTTTGCGTGTTCTCAAAACATACAAGAACATAGCTTTTCGGTGATAAACACAGAATGCTGTCACATTTTCTCAGTTTCCCATTTCCCTCATTTGGAGACACTACATATTAGAGATTTGTGTGGAAATCAGAGTTAAGTTGTAATTAAAGGGGGAAAAAAAAAAGGATCAGAAGTTTAAATCTCCTTCAACTAGTATAATTAAGGAATGCTGAGGGTTTTTTTTGATCAAGCTAAACTCAAGCAATGCATGTATAGATGCATTATATCTATATGATATAGATGCGTCAAACTGGTTCCTTCAGCAAACATAGAACTTCAAACTGAACACAGATTTTTCTCCATTAACTCTGAATGGTGCAACTTTATAATTACTTTGTGTTTGTCCCAATAGTCTCTGCAAAAACAAAAATTTTGATTACTTTTTTTTTTCTTTTTCTTTTTTTTACCTTGAGATCACGGTACACAATCTTCCCAGAATGCAGATAGTCCAAAGCTGAGACAATTTCTGCACCATAGAAGCGTGTGCGGTCCTCTGAGAACACCCGCTCTCTCGACAAATGGAAAAACAGCTGCAGGGTAAACAGCAGGGACAGGATTGTAATAATTACTGATTTAGTGGGGGAAATTAACACAAACATAAAACACCTCTCATCACCATATTGTGATGATAGATAGTATACTCTCAGTGGACGCTCAGCACTCTTAGACAGCAGCTGGCTTATCTTTTCCAGGTTTCCAAAGGGAGAAAGCGAGCTGTTAAATCAGCGTTTTAATCAATATACCAATCTTGTTTAAGGCATTCTGTTTGCTACTCATTTAACCTTCAGTTACCAGAGGAAAAAAAAAAGTATGCAGCAGCAGCGTTCTGCACTTCTTCCTCCATGGCTTCCTCATATTTTTATTTTCGGCCACTGAGAAATATCATTAAAATACCTAGACGCTGGTTCCACCTTAAGTTTTCAGCAGCTGAGTAACTTTCTTTGCACTGAAGAGATGTCCGGTTCTTCAGTGGACTTGGTCTGAACAGGTGAACTGGCATTTTACAGAAACGGCACATTCGTAATGCTAATGACATTACAGTCAGTAGAAAAAGCAAACAGACAGCTGCTTAGGGCTTATAAAAAGGAACCTGTGCATTTTCTCTTTTTATTTTTTATATTTCTTTGTGACAGTGTATACATTTCTTCAGTGTTTTTTAGTCTATTTTTCAATATCTCAGAATTAATGCTAATTTGCAAACAATTCTTTAACTGAAATATTTCAGTGAAAAATATTACTGGTTACGTATTGCCAAAAATTTCACCTGCAATGAAAAAGCATAAGGTGAAGCTAAAGTTCTGCAGGGTTATCAGTGCCTTATCAGAAAAAACATCACCCACAGAACCAAAACAACACACACACACACGTAGAATTTGGCTATGTAATTCTAAAATTGGTAGTTTTATTTTTTGTGTTAAGAATGCTTGGGAAAGTCTTTAAATAAACACTAGTAAATATGTGTCCATAATCTACTTAAGACCAAACAGGTCTTCAAACTATCCTCCTAGGTAGGATTTTACCTTCTTGGTAAAAACCTTTTAGGTTTTGATTTTTCTGCAAAAGCTAATGATCAGCAAAACAGAAATACAGAAAATATGGTTCTATACACCAAATATAGACAAGGAAAACCATAACTATGTATTTTTTAATTTAATTGCTCAAAATATCAAGTACCTGAGAACTCCAAAATGGCAAGGTAGGTTTAAAAAAAAAAAAAAAAGCTTCATCTGTCATTACCACAGCCTACTTTAGACCTGCAGGAAGTCTACACTGCTCACATGGCACAGAAGAACATAAGAATTACTGCAGTTATTTTCAATGCGTAGCCTTTTCAAAATCTAATTAAAAAGTGAGTCCTACAAACATTTAAAAGTCATCTTCTTTCCTGACATTTTTTTTTGTACTTCAGAAGATGTGTGTTGCTTTCTTCAGAACCTAAACAAACTTCCCACTAAACAGCCTTTTGGCAGCATCCATTTGTATAAGCAGAGACTTCACTGAAAATATAAACTGTAGTATAATACAAATTTGATTTAAAGAGAATATTTCATTGGTGTTCATTGTATCTGCATTACCCTGGCAATATCTTGTCCAGTGCTCAAGACATCCTATCTTGACATCTGTCTTGTATGCATTTCCCTTGCTTCTGCTGCTTGTATCCCTGTTTAAATCCCAGTCCCTGATTCTGATATCAGATGTGCCAGTAGTAACCTCCATTCCGTACGACCCTACAGCTTAATTGCTAACATAAGCAGAAGATGCACAGAGCCTAAGCAACTAAGTCTGTTTTTATGAAGTGCCTCATATATTATAAAATTGGGTAAAGAATGAGTATATTAATTTTTTGCATGCATTTTTGCAGGATGTTTATTTAAATAGGAAACAAATACCACTAAATAACTAGACCTTCATCCCAAAAAGGCAAAATACAAAGTTTATAAAGTGCTCCGATAAGGATCTAAGAGTTGAAACTCTGGGCAGATAAAATTTTATTTTTTCTTAGTATTTATTTCCAACAAAGTATTGCCAATATCCATTTAAAATATTAACTTCAAAGTAAAATGATCAGATCGAAAAAACTAGCAATTGTTCTGAGTTTGCCAAGGAGACTATGAGCCCACAGGTCAGTTTACTTTAATGTTATTTTAATGTTAATTTATAAGCTCAAGGCAGAATTCTAACCAGTGTGTCCAGTCTGTACTAAAAGTTCCGAATCCCCCTTCGCTAGCAACTCATAGAGAGGACACATGCAATTGATAAGCAAGTTAAACACTTCCCTTACATATGACTAGGTAAAAACAACAATTAAACACACAAGCAAACAAAACCACCTTCTTTTCAACATTTTCTTGGCTCAGAAAGAAACAATTTTCAAACAAGTGGCAGTTTAAGTAGATATAAATCAGTCAGGGTTCTTCTCCCGAGTGATGAGCCAAGTTACTCTCCCCGAGCTGTTTATCCACTGGAATCACACCGTTGTTCCCACTGCAGCCCCTGTACTCCCAGACTGCAGCCTCATACAATATACAAAACCAAAGTCAAAACTCAGGTACAGACTGCGGTGGATCAGCCTATGCTTTCCATACCTGTGACCTGTTGGCACAAGGAAGCAAATGCCCAAAGCAGATTTCTCTGTGAATCAGAGACCCTGATGAAAACATTTTAAGACATACACGTGCAGTCTGACATCTCTATCCACCATCAGCGGTTGTGACTAACCATGTGTGAAACAGCAGGATCCTAGGGCCTTGCTTCCCTAGCAGGAAGAGTGGGCAGAATGTCTGATAGCAAATACAAACTATTTTGTAAGTAAAATATTACCATTTGAATACAGTCACTTGTCATAAGCATTCTTCATATTACTTTAACACCTTGCACAGCTGTTATCAAGCCGTATATGCTTGTGTTCAATGAAGAAAACATAGGTATAAAAACATGTTAAAAGTAAATTCATACAATCAGGTATGATATATGCTAAAGATACTAAAGAAAATTTTAAAATGGTAATAGAATAATCTAATTCCATGAAATCAAAGCAGCATTTTCAGCTCATCATTTAGTTTACTATTTTGGAATCATTAGGCCATGAAGTTCCATTTGCAATTGTCAGAACATGAAGACTGGATTTATTATGTCTGGGAAGGAAAAGAAGGAATCTGATGGCAGGCTATGAAAAAAGCTTTCAACATTTGCACTATTTATTGATTTACAGTTATTAAATATGTGAGATAGCCAGCAGAATTGCAATAGAAATAGCTTTGGCACAAAGAAAGCCATTTTGCGCATAATTTTTTGATGGCATACATGAGGGTGCTATAGCTACAGTGAGGAGTGTAGCTATAAATTTCCTGGTATGTCTGTATTTAAAAACTGAACAACAATGTTGCCATGGTGTTTTTTCTAATAAAAAAATTTAATGGAAAAAATCTTTCTAAATAAAAACAAAAGTCAAATATAAACGCATATTCAACTGCAGAGCCAAGCATGCCAAATACATAAAAGACCCAACCTTACATGGATCAATACGTTCAACTCCTACAAATGGTAGTGACCTACTTAGCATGTTGAACATTGTATGACTGGCTTTTGCTATTGCATATTAGGTTTGCTCTGCTCTGCAGTTGAGCTTTTTTTCCTTTCTTTTTTTTTGCAGAGCAGCAGCCACCTTGAAATTTTAAATCATTTGATTTGTTTATTGCTTCTGACTTCATAGCACTTCTAAGCAAATTCTGTACCCAGAAAAATATCGGGACCCTGTTTTCAATTGTCTGAACTTTAGGCCAAGGAAAAAAGTTCAGGAAAAGAAAGCAGAACACACTCCAGATAAGAATGACAAAGCTTACAATGACAGTGAGTTATTTTTCATTAGGTAGGTTGTAAATCCTCTTTTCTTCTAGACTGTAATAGCACTTGTTCAATTACAGCAAAACATTTGGTTTTCTCTCACCTAATGAAGTAAGAGCTGCGGAAAATAAATGCCAAGCAGAACAATGATTCAGAATTCTGGTGTGGAGCAACCAACCACCTGAACAAATTTTAAAGTCTAATTTTATTACACAGATAATTGCCAATTAAGTTAGTTACCAAGTATAGAATTTGGAATTATCCTGAAGATGCATGGAAGTTAATCAACTTATTAATCAACTGAATTTGTGTATTCAGCAGAGTAACGTATGTGATAGATTTCACTCATAAAGCTTTCCAACCTTTAATGCAAAATACCAGACATCAAAAATGGGAAATATACACTCTGAAAGTATTCCCCAACACCAGAGTCATTGTTATCACAGTTTGTGGTTTTTTTTTACACCATAGTTTATACCACTTTGTGCATCCAAGAAGTTGGAGGAACATTATAATGTAATGATATAGTTCTCAAAATGATATGAGTTATAAAAAAAGAGGAGTAGACAAATTCATACAAGCAGGAAAAGTACCAGCACAGCCTTACACATTTTTTTTCAAACTGTTGATGAGATAGGGGCAGCAAAAAATGAACAAAATTAAAGCTTTTGTATTCTTTTAAGTAGGTCTTGTTAAAGTAGTTGCTTGTCTACAAGTACTGATAGTTTCGCTTGTTTAAAAATATTTAGATTACTATTCTATATTTTGAATCAAAACAAAGAATATCGTTTATCATAAAATACTGCCTATAGTTGTTCATTATGCATTCATAAAATAGTCTTGAAAATGGAATTTGGTCATCTCAACTAAGCCAGATGAACCTTTTCATTAAAATCAAATTTCAATGTCTTTATGCTACTTTAATGTAATTTCTTCAGGATAACAAACATATTAGGAAGTAAGCATAATGCCAGATGCAGCTTCCAAGCACTACACTGTAACATAATTTACGATCAGTAAACATTGCTAAACACTAAAAAAGTTAAGCTTTCAGCCCACAACAAAAATTTCAAGATTGCATCCTAAAGGAGCAGAAGATGAACTCTAAGTTGACAATATAAAAAAAAAATGCACTTGATATTTCTGTCTGAATATTCTGCTTAAAGAAAACCCCTAATATTTTGCTTTTGTATATTTATCTACAGAAAATACCTTTCTTTAAAGTGAAGTTAAAAGTGACTTAGGTAAGTCTATATTTTCTACATCATAAAAAACACACACATGGACCAGTAAAATTGAAGCTATAAGTTTTTGATGATAAAGTGTTCCCTTATTAACTGAGCCTAACTATTTAGAAGTCAGGCAAGAAAGGTAAGGCTGAGATAAATTACTACCAAATTCATGAGGGTTCTAGATTTTTAGCTGGTATAGAAGATTCTTATTCAGAATAATTTTAACAGAATTCATTTTCCTCCAGAATGAAATTCAGGATCCCCTTCATATACTGTTTTCCTTCTTAAACATAGGAAGAGGAATTGAAGACTCCTTGTACTGACTCCATTTTTTATTACTGTAATAGGACAGAACCCTGAACTGTGGCATTCTCTTGCTTTCGTCTGGGTCAGAGTCAAGGATACTGATAGAAATTTCAAGAACTCCTTCATTCAGAGGACTGTTTTGAGTAGCTCACTCCTGAATGATGTAATCCAAGAAAATTCCCAAGCAACTGACTAAGGCACAATTAATGAAAAAGAAACCTTTAATCTAAAGAAAGTCTGAACAGAAACACAACTGAATGTAGCCCAGTCCTGGAGAGAAACAAAAGCAACATGGTACTATTAAAGTCAATTTCCAACTGGAAGTACATAATTAAAAGTTAACACCCTCAACAGCAAGAAACTACTGGAAAACAGAGAGAGCAGTAGAGGGAAACAGCAAAAGACGCAAGTCTGTATGCAATATAGGAGACAGGCTTATAAACAGGTAAAACGCTAGCTAAACCTAGCATGACTTACTTTGAGTAGCTGTCTGATTTAACAAGGTTATTGTTACAAATATGAAATTGAATTTCTTAGCAGACAGTGACTGAAGTCTGAAATTCACATGGAAATTTGGTAAAATTAAAGATTTTCCTATTAAAAAAGACACTATCTGACTTACTATTCCAGATCTTAGAAGAGAAGCACTTAGTAAATCAAAAGAGCTTCTTCAAAATTGCCTCCTCTTAAAGGCCATTACTTCCCATTGTGGTGATAATCTTATGCTTAGCTTCACTGAATTAGGCAACCATCAGAAATGAACACCAGCAACACTGACAAACAATAGCATTGTACCTGGAAAATGCAACCCACTCTCTGCAAAGTACATCACAATCATTCAAATCCCAATAGGCAAAAGCAGGCTGCGAGCACAAAACACATTTGCAGGTTGCCACAAGGGCACACCAACCAATGCAGAGAGAGATGCCTGGTACATGCTTGATTAAAACAGAGTATAAGAATATCCTCAATTGTAAAAACAGGAGTCAAAAACATTCCTCGTGGGCTTTGTTCTGAATTCAAATAGGACAGAAAGGTAGTTTTTAAAAAAAGGTTGTTGTTAAAAAACATATTTTCAAAGTGTATCCCCTGAGACTACGAAGTGGTCCTATACAGAGAAGACTATAAGGAATTAGCTAGTTTAGAAGGAATTATTTTTAAAACTCATTGTAAATAGCACTCAGTATTAGTGATGTAAGATCAAAGCCAAATAAGCCAGTTGAGTATTCAAAAGAAAGCTTCTGTCTAGTTCCACTAGCCAAAATTGATTCACTATATGTGATGTCTAGAGTAGGGTTTATACATACAAAGTTAAACAAGCCATTCTCCTGTACCAGAACCCTATACCACCATGTTCAGCCACCAGTGGTATAGGGTGGCCATAGATGAGTTAAAATGTGTATGGGCCTCAGAGTGGGCCCAGAAATTGCCAGAGCAAGGAATGCAGAACAGCCACCCTGGGGGTGCTCAGGCACTAGGATTACAGTTGAGGACTGTTTTATTGTAGGAGTTTTGCACTGAAGTTTAAATTTCCAGAGAGCACAGCAAGTAAAGAGGAAAGAAGTAAAGAAAAATATGAACACCTCATTCTTTTCTCCTCGGTATCTGCAATGGCTACAGCAAACAAGAGGGCACGTATTTCACATTAAGACAAAATCAAGGCTAGTAAACTACTTTAGCTTGTTTCCACTGGCTTATAACCACATTGTGCCAGAATATGCTGTAAGTACTTGAAGGAAAAAAAAAAAGAGAACAATAAAAAAGGTTTTTGTACTTATTTTCCTGGCATGAACTTATTTTTCAAAAAATACGTGTAACAGTCTAATTTTTAAGGAATGAAAAGTGCTTTTGACATCATAGTTTAAAAAAGGTCTACTTTTTTTTCCTATAAAACAGTAAAAAAAAATTGTGAAAAGACCCAACAACCACTTCAAATATACTAGAAAGCAAGAAAAGTAAGATCAATTACACCCTTTAAGTGTGGTCCAATGACAGCATTACCATCATGAGTGCAGAATGTCTTTTTTAAACTTACCTCTCCTCCGTTAACATACTCCATCACAAAACACAAGCGATCCTTTGTCTGGAAGGAATATTTCAAGGACTTGCAAAGAAAAATGCAAAAACAAATAAATTACCAACTTTCATTAACCCAATTTCTTGCACTTCAACAAAATTTAATTCTGTTTTCCTAAATAGACAACTCTGGCTTTGTGAGAACTTTCAGGTAGCTACTCTTTTAATTCATCTGTCTGGAGCCTGAGATGAGTAAACACAAAAACTTTCATGTCTTCCCTCATCTCTGCCACGTGTCAATGGGGCAATGGCCTTAAGCTGGAGCACAGGAAGTTTCGCACCAACATGCGGAAGAACTTCTTCACAGTGCGGGTGACGGAGCACTGGAACAGGCTGCCCAGGGAGGTTGTGGAGTCTCCTTCCCTGGAGATATTCAAGACCCGCCTGGACGCCTACCTGTGCAACCTGCTGTAGGGAACCTGCTTTGGCAGGGGGGCTGGACTCGATGATCTCTTGAGGTCCCTTCCAACCCCTGCAATTCTGTGATTCTGTGTCCATTGACATGCAAACAACATTGCTTATTATAATAAAATGCTAAATAGCTATTAAAATACATGATTTTCTACTTCATTTCTCACTGTAATACACATGGTACCATTCATCCTCATCCTCATAATATCTTAAGAAGTTATCTTCCACAATGCTCATGGAGAGTACATATCCTTTTTCCTTCTCCCAAATAACATCTTAAAGTGATCTTAACCTCCGGCCTGCCTTCAATTCCAAAACAAGCAGTCTCTATTATCACATAATATGTAATGTTAATGAGTGCCAAATGAATATATTATTTACATATCATTTTAAAATTGTAACAAATGTTTTCATCAATTAGAATTTTTTACTTTTCAAGATTTATTTGATTATGATAGGAAAAATGATACCAAAGAAAATCTACAGATGCAGATTTGGCCTAAAACACTAAGAAATGCAGCAGAACAAAATCATAAGGAAGCTCACATAACTTAAATATTGAATGTCTCTAAAATAGTTGCTTAATAAAATCAGGAGTGAAACATAACTGCAGTGACTTTTTTGCTTGACTTGAGAGGAATTTATGCCTACTTTTGCTCATCTTTCACTCTAATTTAAGAAACTTTTGAAGAACTCATTGATAGAATTTCCAAGAATATTTTGGCCAATGAATGAAAACGCAGTCCTTTGCTTTATAAAGATTTTATGTTTTTCTACATGAGAAAACTTCCATGTTATGCATTCATTTTTTAACAGAGAAAAATCTGTTTTTTCCCTACCTTAGAATAACGTTATTTGTCTTTTGAAATGTATGAAAAGATATTCTAACGTATTCTCAAAGGAGAAGGATAAGAATTACTTCTACAGAAGAAAGTCGTTGTAAAATTAAAATTATTAATCATAATTTGTCATGAATATCAAAATTCTCATCTTGTTTTCAGTATTGTCTAGTAAATATTAACCAAGTTAAGACAGACACTGAAATAGCAGTGTTCAAGTTTTGTTAGTTCCTGGGTTGGTTATGCTGAACTAATAGTTGTTTTATCATTTTATTGAAATCTCAATAGTTTGAAGTTCTTTGTAAAAATTACTGCCTTGACAAATATGTGAAGTCAGTAAATTTTATTAAATAAAAGTGTTCATATACAAAAATTCTTCAACAGTTGCATTCTACAACTAAATTTGTCTTCAGTACAGGTAAGCATCAAGAATTACTAGAAACTTTATTTCTGAATTGTTAAATACATCTTCTAATAAAATATATCATAAGTACCAGATAGCTATTGTTTGCTTATAGACCATCATGAGAAAGACTTCTAAGTTTGTTCATAATTATGTTCATAATGGAATATCCATCTTGTTGAAAATGACCTAAGTTCTTAACAGCACTTAAAATAAGTTCCTGATACTTACTGTTAAAAAAGGGTGTCTGGTGTTTTTCAATACTCTGCTTTCTGTAAGTGTATGAGCCACTTCATCCTAAGAAATAAAAAGAACAAGAAGCAGGTTTGAATTAAGATAGAAAATTGTACTTAGTTAATTAGAAGGAAAAAGTCAACACTTTCAGAAACAGAAACCTACACTGTAGATATGGAAAAGTAATGAATCTGCTCACTTTAAAAGAAGCATGAAAAGTATTCGTATTTTTTCAGAAAACATTTTAAAGTAAATTTAAGTTTGGCAATATACAATTTAACATATTTCATTTGATTTTCTTTTCTTCTTACATTGATTTAAAATGAAGTCTTGAAGTTCACAACCACCACAGGGCAGGAAAAAGTTACAATATTGAGTTTGATAGTTTAAAAATGTAGTCATCAGAACTTTGCAGTTCTGACGTGCATCATCTGAACAACCTGTACAGACAGAAATGGAATCAATTTTCAGGAAACGTAAACAGCTAGCAGCTGACAGGCAATTATAGAACATAGTCTAATTTTGAAGCTTTTTTTTTTTTTTTTTTTTTAAAATTGGTTTTGGTGTTTTTTTTGTTTTTTTTAAACATTGTCTTGGTGTTTGTTTTGATTTTCTTTAAAACAATTCAGCCAAAATGAAAGAGTGTCCATACAAAACTCCTCCTCAACCTCCTTGCGGTCCTACGGAAACCACGTGAGAAGTGCTTCTCTGGCCAGGCACACCCTGCTTCCCAAGGGTGCAGACCTCATCCAAGAGAGTTGACAGATGCCCAGGGAATGTTCCTCCCCATTTTCAGACAGATTTTGAAAACGTGGCAATTCAGATCAAGACAGCTGCACTCTCCTGTCCCTCAGCCTAAATGGCAGGGATTGCCACAAGCCCTGTGCCAAAGGGAAAGAAACTAACTCAGCCCCAGTGGGTATTTGTGCCTGGGGAGGCTCATTCACCCCCGACCTGCCAGCTGTCTCTCCTTCCAGAGCTCTCTCTTGCCATTTCCAGGCAGGAAGCATACTAGAGGTGAGAAGGAGCCTGGATGGAGGGAGCAAGGCCCCAGGGACAGGTTGCAGCCCAGTGCTGCCCTCACATCGCCAATGGCCTGACCTAAAAAGCCCCCTGCTAGATTTTGCCATTTACTGTGGCACTAAGCATCAGCTGAGCATTACACTGAACTGAAGACGAACCTGGTGACTCAAACACCAACCACAACCCTCCATAAGTAAATTTATTTGGTCAGAATATACTTTAACATTGCCACAGATAATACCAATATAAGATTACTGTCCTGAACATCTCAGCTCTGCTCAGGCTCTGCTCTGAAGACAAGGTATTATTAAACTCCAAAGTAAACACAGATGTCAGGAGCTTTAGATTATGCTTTTAAAATTGTCAAAATAGGAAGTTAAAAAATAACAACAGCAGAGTTAGCAGTAATAAATTCTGATGCCATTTAGTTAAGTGATGGTGCACTGTTGAGTGCAGATACTGCAGCCGCATACTGAAAGAAAAACAAAAAACACTTCAACAAGAAAAGCAATTCTAACAATTTCTCAAAGTATTTTTAGAATTTTTCCATATGAAGAATGGCAATATGAAATAACTTTCAAAATTGCATTCCATGCTTTGTGGATATTTGTCACATCTTGGGAAAAACATGCAAACTAACAAAAAAACACCAACCCCCATGAATGTAAATCTACTATGATTACTGAAAAATATGAACAAACAGAAAAGGTTTCACTCTTTCTCCCTTTGGTATACAGCTATGTTTCCCGAAAGTTGTGAACTGATCTGATGAACACTTCCCAGGTGGGTGAAGACACTGGAAGAAGCGTGCAACTGCTGAAGAGGTGCTGGGGCCAGAGGCTGGATGTTGTTGCAGTGTGTGGAGAGAGCTATGAAAATTTGAACAAGAGGCAGCAGCCACCACAGCCAGCATCAGCAGTGCTTCAAGGAGCCACCTCCTCTCAACCTCTCTCTAATGCTGTTGTAAACCAGCTTGGGTCCCCCAAGAGGAAGATGCTCCTCTCAGTGGCGCCTTGCAATTTCTGCACCTTGCAGCTATCTGCTGCACACTCTTCCCTTCCCCAGGACATACTCCAGAGGCGTCCTCAGACTGGAGAAGGCAAAGTAGAAAGGCAGGAGACATCAGAAAAAAGCCTAAGAACCAAAGCATTTGAAGAGCCTGGCAAAAAAAATAATCTTAATTTAAACTTCAACTTACTTTTTTATTCTTAAGATTAATTTCCTATTCCATTAATTTAATAAAATTTCTCAGCACTTCCATGAAGTTTAAATACCCAGTTTATTTCTCAAGCCAAGAAAACCTAGGTAACATCTGCATCTTCTGTCAGGCAAAGGATAATCCAATTTCATATCATTACAGTAAAAATACTTAATCTGAAATCCCAACCTATTAGGAACAAAGTGCAGTTAAAGTTCCTATTCACTGGTGAAACTGGAACTGCAATGTCTTCACCCAACCAACGACTCTAATGCCATCAGATTTCAACTAAAAAATGCCAAAATGTACAAATTATATGCGTTAATGAAGCAGTTGCTGAAAATGACAAGAAAAAAATTAACAGCGCATCATTTGTAAAACTAGTAGATTTTATAATATGTTCATGACCTGGAGATAGAGTTAAGAGTTTATCTACAAGGAAATTTTTAAAACACACACATATAACATGGTAGCATATTGCTTGCAGTTCACTTTGAAAATGTTCAGGTATATAATATACCCTACAATGCACTTTTTGTAAACTTAGATTGCACTATTTCCCTGTACAGTGAATTCTCTTTGTGCTTTAGCACGCTCTAGGTTATAGGACAGTGGAAAAAGGCATACAAAATCACATTACACATTAATTTTGTTTACTCTTGTTTTCTGAAGATACACATATATTTCTATCAAATTCGATTGCCACCAAAAATCAAATACACCTTATGTGCTAGATGTTGACTATCCCATTAAAAAAATTGAAATAATATTAAAACTATAACCTTCCTTACCTTTGCAATGATGACTTCTTTTTTCAAAATCTTCATAGCGTAGTATTTCCCACTAGCCTTCTCTCGGACCAGGATAACTTTGCCAAACGTGCCTTTGCCCAGTAGCTTTAAATAGTCAAAATCATTCATTGTCTGTAAGGAACAAAGAACAAGGATCAGCAAGACTTAAGCTACATAGTTCCAATATAAACAAAAATGTTTCTACACATAACCAAATGGTATTACCAATACTATGAGATCAGTTTACAAAAACAGATCTACACAAGAGTGTAAAGTTGAGGTTTATGACTACAGACTTAATGATCACCGTAACTAATCAAATTTTCCAACTATTAAAATGTTATGAGTGATGCACAAAACTAGAGAAATTACCAGTAAGCAAAAAAGCAAGTTAATAATAAACCTGTAAGTGTATTAATAATTAATACAAGAAGCTCATATTTCATTCAGTGCATATTAGTGCTTATAAAATAAATAATTATGGAAGGCTTTTCTGTCAAAATGAAACTGCTAATAACAGTGAACTCAGAGTTCAGATCATGCAGATTTTAGAACCAAAAGACAAACACTGCTCAGTCTCAGGCAAAGAATGTCATACAGCTACAACTGTATCTATCTTTTTAATAGTTAGTCAAACCCTACAATAATTACTTCTCTAGAAATATTTTTTTTAATTCCAAATATTGATTCCACTATTCACTAAAAATATTTACTATGACACTGCTATCCTTTCAACACATTAGCCTTTTGTTTATCAGGGTTCTAAATTTATCTTCCATCTTTCTAGAGTCATATTCCTGCAAACTCAAACTTCAAATGATTTTGAGCTTTCTTCTTTGGTAGGAGGGAAGAGTAAAACCCACATGACTTGTTATGATCCCAATAAGCAATGCAAAGAGTAATTAACATAAAACACAAGGAATTATTAGAAGACAGACAATATTGTTACACAGATTTTATTTGTGAACTGGCATATGTGGCATTTTCTCAGACACAAATTTCCAGCCCATAACAAACTGTTCTAAATCAATATACACTGACTTATTACTAGAACCTGTTTAATCTTTGATTCTGTTCATAAAATTATTTTTCTTAGCTATACAAATAACCTGTTACATAAACACAGAACCTTTTCACAAGGTTGTAAAACATTCATTAAGTGATGGAGAGCTGGTAGAATAGGGGTTTCTGCTGCAAGGGGACAATTTCCTAGAAAGTACCACCAATCTGTAAAGGAATATCTCATCAATGACAGGAATATCCACTATAAGCAATAATTAATAGTAGCTTTTTAATAAATCTTGAGAAAATGGCACTTGCAATCAGTCTGAAGGTGGTCATTTTCAAGTAGCACAGTTATTTCTATTCTTGTAGGAGATGTTCTATATAATCAAAATATTTATTGTTTCAGTTAAGAAAGAATTTACAGGAGAGCATCAGAAAAAATAGTGATAAGTAAAGGAAATCGCACATGTTTAAGAAAAAACTGACTGGATAGAAGAAAGTTCAAATAACATTCATCTAAATCTCTTCAGGATATACTTTCAAGATAACTTTCTTTCAGTATATTACATACTACCAACTATACTGACAGATTTAAAAATAATATTAGTACTAATCCCTCTCATCTACCTCAAAACACTAGGGGAGCATTAGGAGAATGAGGCAACATGATGAAAATGCACATGGATTATCACTATAACCTAAAATGCAGGTTTTGATTGTTTTCTTTCCACCAAATGTGTATTTGCACACATATTCATCACTTGGGATTCCAAAACTAAAGACAAGACAAACTACAACAATTAACATGGGAAAGGTACAATTTATGGAAAAATAGAAGTCTGTTGCACATGTATGTGCATGTGCACTCACAAACATATACAAAAAATTCCTTTCTTTGCTGTGTCCCTCTGTTGTCCCACTGTTGACTGGTCATAAGACCCCTCAAAAACAGCAGCAGCAAAATTTTGCTTATATCGAGTCAAAAGAAATACATTCAAGGTTGCATATCCTAGTTTGGAAATTCCTGAAACTCACTTTGTTAAAGAACATTCTCGAATTACTCTTCTTTTTACTGTTCTTACCTGGTATGATGTATATGGAAAGCCGTGATCCAAACACTACATGGCAACTGCTACTTTATCAACTAAAGGAAAATACCTTCTCAAATATCATAGTCAGTACTTTGGAAAGTCAGGATATCTACTCTGATAGCTCTACGATAACCATCAAGCAAAAAGAAACTGCTTTTGTGCTAAAGTGGTGAAAACTGACAAAAATCACGATACATACAAAATGAATTCAAAACAATTCAGGCAGAAGATGAGTAATTCAAAGCAGAATCCTCTCTGTCTTCATACATGAAGATTATATTCCCCCACACAGAAAGGCCAAGGGCTTTATTGACAAAGAATACTTAGCGACCATAAAAGCTCATCACTTCTAACAGTCAAAAATTTATGGGATCATAAGCAGCGTAAAAGGGGTAACTTTCCCCATAATTCTGATCTTCCTTGAGAGGCTGAATTTAGAAAGGGACCATTAGCGTTTGAACAAAGTCAGCTCATAATAGCAGCCCTTTGCCCGTACACAGAAGAAGGACCTTGGCTCAACTGATAACAGACATGGGCTTGATGCTAAAGGCAGCAAGCCAGTCAAATTGAAAGACTAATTCATCTAAAATTTGCTTACATAATATTCATCAAACAGTCATGAATCCAGCTGCAAGCTTGGTAAAAACAACATCTTAAAAATGTAGATTTATAAGAGGAAGGTAATAGGTTTTGAAAGATCTGAGTCGTGGCTTAACAGCAGGTTATGGCAGTGGTGCTAGTTCTAAGAATAAAGTCTCCTGATGCTCTCATTCTTTAGAAGCTTAGCAGAAGGCTTAGAGTTGATACGCAGTGCAGGGTAACTCAAAAAGTCTGCCAAAGAACACAAGGCCTTGGGAGATAAAAACACAGATGCCAGAGCTAAGGGTGTACTGAAAACTGGTGGAAAATTTTAAATACTTCCTAAACCTGAGAATGTTGGTAAGCAAGTTTGGAGGCTTCCATTCCCTCTTCTTCATTCCTACTGAACCCTGAGGGGTGATTTTTTTTTTTTTCACTCATTACATTGTTTTTAGGTTTCTCTAAAAAAATTCATTCTTTATTCATTCTGCACCCTGAAAAGCAAATTTGTAAATAAATAAAAACACAGTGAAGTTACAGAAAACTATCCAAAGAACAACATGATATCCAGCATTCTGTAAAGCCTATTTACTCCTGCTATGGATGTTCTGTTCAAAAGAATACACTTTACTACAGGTATTGAAATTCCTACCAACCAAGAACTGATTTTAAAACATTCCTGAAATGTATGAAGAACGTATGACTGGGAATTTTCATCTGATTTCATCAGGAAGAAACGCTACTTACAAGGAATAGTCCAGCAAGGAAAAAAAACAGTTAGCTAATCATCTCTCGTACTTGAAATTTTAGTGATGTTATTACTGTAGAACTGAAGTAGCACACTGACACCATTAAAACAAATTGCAAAATAAAAAGGTATCTTTGGTTCTTCCAGCTAATCTGGACAGGGATGTTGCTGTCATATCTGTTCAAAGCAAGGTCTGAATCCTAAAGAATATTTTCTTTGTAAATATTTTTCTTTTCTTTTTCTTTCTTTCTTTTTTTTTTTTTTTAGAGAAAAGCAGGCCCACTTCTCTCTATCTGGTTTCTTAATCTGATTATGCTCTTCTACTCATATGTATACCATCTGGTGCATGCACAAGTAAAATTCACTGGGCGTAGATGTAAGATCAGGTGACAAAGCAAGCCTGTTGGACACAATATGCAAAAAATCCCTGGAATTGAAAGAAATCCAATACAAAAAGAAAAGCAATAAAAATGCATTAAGTAGATATTACTGAAGTGGTTTCAATTACATTAACAACTACAAGTGCTTAAGCAGAAGCTTTTCAAAAACAGTTTTGCAAAAAATATTTTTCCCAATTTCTATCAATCCAGAGGGAGTGACAAGGGAGTCCCTTTAACTATGGTCACTTTTAATTCAAAAAATTTCTGAGCACCATTTTGCTAAAGTCTTCCAAAAGTTAGAAATCTGCAGTGGGATTTCGAATTTTGGCAGAAAGAAATTCTTTGATGTTATCAGTGTGCTCCTTACTAGCTACACCAACTTTATTCTGATCTGTTATTAGGGGTTGAATATCACCATTTTTCATTTCATGTTTGATTTGTAGAGTTTGCTTTGGCTTGCTGCCAAAGACACTATATATTCTGTAGCACTGCACATGCATTGTCCCTGCATCTTACTTCAACATTTCTTACAGGGTAAGCAGCAAGACTTCTTCCTCCTACTCTTGTTCCCACAACCTCTTTTGTTGTATGGAGAAAGCATTGTGAACAAGGAAAGCATACGTTCTTGATGACCAACTTATATCAGTCCACAGTCATTTTGACACCTTGAAAATGCTTGTTCTTGTGCAGTGTTTTTGTACCCTACTAAGAGGATATACAAGCTTGGCACAGTGGTCAGATCTTTAAAAGAGCAAATCCAAATCCCTTCCACATAATCACACTGCCTCTCAGAAAGACTGACACATCTTCAACACAGCCTCTGTCTTGCTGTCACTTATTATATTTTACCCTAGAGCACACTCACTAAAACTCAATGCAGCAAGGCTGAAAGTTCAATGTCAACCCCTCCAACCTGACAACGCACGATGACAGTACTGTTACACCTGTAAATGATTAATTTTTATCTTTTTATTTTAGTGAAAAAAGCATAAAAAATGATATACGATGAAACTACATGAAAGAACTATGCTTGCATTGCAAACTCAAGTTCTCAAAAGTTAGGACATGGCAGAACTAACATTTCCTGTCACACCCTTGTTATATTCATAAGGACACAGTTGTCAGACACTGATCTTTCTATAATTCTTGCCTCATAATTCTTGCAATGTGCTCTATGAGTAAAGGTGCATGTTCAATATTTCTTTTCACTGTTCATCATTAAAAGGCACTCAGTGACACTAGCTGTAAGGCTTTTCTGCTCTGTCTGCAGACTTCCACTTCATTTTCTACAGGTTTCATTTTGTAGCTAGAAAGAATTAAGCCAGTCCTATATAATCATGTTGCTACTTCTCATGCAATTTCAGTGCATTTCTTGCGTCAAGTCAATCTTGTATAGTAAATGAGAAACATCCACTTGAATCCCTCATTATTCTTCAGGAGTAGTTTGTACTTCCAGAAACACAAGACAAAATGGAAATCTAAAATAATACACACACTTCTGTGTGACACAATCTTTAACATATAAACTTAGTTGTGTGTTTATAATGTTGACACTGGAGATACAGCTACAAGTGTGTTGTAGACAGCAATGTACATATTCCTACTTATAGCACAAGCCGTGAAGGATTCAGGGGAAAAAAAAAAAAAACCCACATTGTTTTCTCATACTTCATTGAAAATTAAAGCAGTTTTGCTGTCTGTTTCCCAGACTGCAAAAAACAAGGTCAACAAAAGCCAAATCCTGCTAGCCCTTCTCATGCAAATCATCTAGTTTGTACAGGTTATTACTTGCATGAGAAAGCAGGCAAACTGACATTTCTAAAGAAAATATTTGATTACTATACTTCCGAAAGAGTAAACAAACAAAAAGGGAAAGACAAAAACAATATTATTCAAACAACAAGCAGAATGTTAACATGTGCCTGAATGGCTGAACTCTGTATTTGAAAGGTGTTGTACCAGACAGCATAACAAATAAATAAAATTAGAGTGGAACAGCTTTATTGAGATAAAACAAGTACATATTTTTATGCTTGCAAAACGTTGAAATTTATGTAGAGATATTACTGCTTGTATATCTAACTAGATCATTGTGCAGAAGTCACTTACATATTAGCCTTATTAGTTATTTTTGAATGTCATTACCTTTCTTTTATGATGAGTTGTTGAAGCATCCATCTCCTCTTCTCCTATATTGTCTATCTGTGAAGTTGGACTACAGTTCATCCTCTCCTCTTCTTGCCTCTGAAGTCTGTCTGCTACAGCCTGGATTGCTTCTGTCCATTCTTCCCTATCATGAACAAGTCACCAATCTTATTAGGAACTTGTAAAATTCATCCAAATAAATTGTTTATATTGTTTTTCACATGCTACATTGCTTCAACATGCAATTCTCATGTTACACAGCAAAAGACTCAAATAAATTAATTGTTTCAATTTTCTTCCACATTCTGTGTAATGGAGAAGGTGGTGAAGTTGATCAGCACCAAAAAAGAAACCACTGCACACTTTATTTCAAGAATTAACAGTGTCTGACTTTGTAAAGACTTTAATGTTAAAAACCTGAAAATTCTTGCTATAGGCATAACACAGCTCACAGCATAGCATGCCATCTGACAGTAAACAATAATAATCTACTTTAAGAGAGTTTTTGGTGTTCCCCCTCACCATGAGAAAATAATTAAGACTTATGAATCTACACCGTGTGTTCAACTCGTTGTCTGTTCTCTCTTAAAACTGAACTCTGGCTAATTTCAAATTTCAAACCTGAGAATCAGAGGTTCTCAAAGATAATTAAATCCCAACAAGCATCATGAAAATGAGCTGCTGCATGGAAGGGGCAGGCCCAGATGAGGGTTTCCATTGTGGGAAACAGCAGCTAGCCAGGGACCTAGCAGCTGGCCAATCACCACACCATAGTCCCACACCACGTGCAGCATCGGCTGCTTTTTGCTGAGCCAGGAAGGGACGCAGGAGGAGTCTAGGGGTATTACAGAATGCAGCCCGAGGAACGGTGCCTCATTCGCAGAGGAAAGATACGGTGGAGAATAAAAAAGCTGTAAGTGACTATACTAATAGAAGAGGAAACAATGCAAAAGTAAAATCATTAGTTATTTATTGATATAAACAGTATGAATAAAGCCAAATTATAGTATTGGTCTCAGGTGGACAGGTGCCTTCAGGGAGAACACATCTACCCAGAGAAACAGAATGGAATATTTTAGCAAGATACACAATCCCACATCTCCTATATGCTTCTAGTGTCTTAAAAAACTTAATTCTTAAGAGTGTGCTTATGTTTACTGAAAGAAGAAAAGCTAATAAGCACCATAAAATAAATTACAACAAACATACTGCTTTCTGTGCCAAAAAAAAAGGAGCACATTAGGAAGAGTAACAGGAAAATCTATGACAGCAAGACTGGAAAATATTTCAAAGCAGGCTTCTATTGTTCAAAATTTAACACTTCAGAGACATACCATGACATAATTTTGGCTTATTTGAACACGCTCATCCCACCTACTTGCAGGCAGTTCCTACACTAGATATGAGCTCAGATCATATTTTACAGAAGCTGACTTATAAATTCTTCAAATATCTGTTCAGAAATGCTCAGAATGTCAAAATTCCACATGCTGGTTACTGAGCAATCCCAGCTGAGACTGTGCTGAGACTTGTGCACAACGAACACAGAAAGTGGAACAAAAATAAAACTCTCACCGTTCCTCTGGAGTGTCTACGTGGAATGTCCTCTCTATGACAGTGGTCCACTGAAGACATCTGATAATGAACGTGTTTGGCTTTGGTCGCTCTGTTTTCATTAGCTGACATTCTAGAGAAATACATGATATTTCGCCCTTTATACATTCCCAGTTAATGGGTGAAAAGCAAATAAAATTACATAGGTAAAATACATATAGCCCATGTACACCTACCCAGCACATAAAAGGAAATACAGTACACCAATATAACAATGGGTTTGAGCAAAAAGTACAATAAGTCAGAGATATTGATGGAACTTGCACTGTTCCCCATACAAACAATGTGATCTCCATTTGCAAACTAGGTCTGTTATGAGGGTAAGAGTATTAGATCCCAGACTGCTCCGGTACGCCAAGGTAACAGCAGTAGCCAAAGGCACATTTTTCCATCTGTACCTGGCAGGAGAAGTATGACGTTTCCCCTCAATGGTAATCATGCCACAATTACCAGGGTACCATCACCTCATGATTAGATTTATTGTAAAATATCCTATCTGGGAAAATTCAGATGCTGAAACAAGTCAGATTATTAAACACAGAATTACCACCCACACGCCCAGTGGGGTTGCCCCAGGAAGTCATCCAGTTGTTGTTAGTGCCCCAAGGCAGAACCAGGTCTTCCTAGGCTATTTCTCCTAAATACTTCTTTAAACTCTTTCTGCAGTTCCCCAAAGTAGTAATTTCAAAATCTCTGTAAGCAAACTATTCCATCCAACTATAAGGAAAATCATTATTTTTACAGTTAGAAAAATTTTCCTAGCATTTAACTCTTTCAATAATTTAAGCATATCGTTTCTTGTCCTTCCAACCAATTTATTCCCTTTTTCTAGCAGCTTTTAGACAACTGAAGACTATTTTCTCTCTCTTCAGTCTTCCCTGGCCTAAATCAGTTAAACCAGTCTGTCCTCACAGGTTGTGCTTTCAAATCCAAGATCTTTCTTGCTACATGAACCTAGACATGCAGTAGACTATCTACGACTTCTCTGTCACATGAGCACAACACTGTTAATTCAGGCAATGGTTCGATGAGACTGCGTGTTAGATTTTACGGCACAGCATACTACACTAAAACACTACATTTGTATGATGCAAAATATTGACCTACTAAAACTCTGTATTCATGCAAATATCTATCTATCTATCTATCTATCTATCTATTTATTGGTGAAGTTAAGGTTACTCTGCCAAAAGCGTGATTTGCATTCCTGCAGCTACCACAGAACTGACACAAACATCACATCTCATGTTCTGGTAATTCAAGAAGAATGTGATCTGAAATGACTGATCCAGTAAACAAATCAATCCATAATGAATACTACAACAGGCTTCCTGTTCATTTACAATCCGCTGTAACCTCCTTTTTGTAGAGCTACCACCTATTAGCTGGCCCACATTTTTCGCTGATGGAGTTTATGGTGTTGACTACATCTTAGCATAAAATCTTGCAACTTATTCTTGGTGAATTACATTTTATTTACTCACATCAAAATTTGACAGAAATCATTTTATATGACAGGTACCACTTTGCAAGGTAGGTTGTTCCACAGAAGTACCTTATATTGACTTTTTTTCCCCCATAAATTCAGAGTCCTCAGCTACCATCCACAATTTTACAGGAAGGTGTTTTAATTATTATCTAAGGAACTGCATCAGACCAATCAAATTTCTGAACACTCAACATACTTTAGTACCCCTGAGCCCAGTTTTCCTTTCTCTCCTGTGCCTGTTGCTAGTGTTAATTGTACAAACTGCACATTCACAGCTGACCTGAAATGCAGCTGCAAACTGAAAATACACTAAAGCAACTCTTTTATACTACTAGTTTACAACTAGCTTAAGGCCTTTGCTCTAGGTATTAATTTGTATACCTGAAGACCTGCAGGACCCTTAATGAGAAATAGTTTCTGCTTCAGTTATAAAGCAAATATCATCTAATTTACTTGAATCACACCCTCAACACAAGCATGAAAGTTTTGACATTAGGGGATTCACTGTGAGGAAGCCTTGTTTTAAGAACTGTTGAGCAAACTGACGTGGGTTTTTTTTTTTTTTGGAAAAGAGAAAAGTGCTACAGTAGGACGGACGCAGGAAGAGCGAACTTAACATAAAAGCTGGAAGAAGAACAATCAGGGCAGAAGCAGATGAAGGGAACTTAGGGAGCACAATGAAGTGGAGCCGCTTAGGATATTAGCGAGGTACAAGTACTATGAGACCAAAGGAACTCCTTTCCTCAGGCATATGGTTGAAGTCCAAGTCACAGTGACAATGATGGCAACCCTAGGAATAACAGGCTGTTAGTTTTCTTAACTTCCTCAGCTGTAGCTTTAAGAAATGCACAGGGCTACTTTTATAACGGAGGAGACCGCACGCATGTCTGTTCTAGGATTACCTGATCTTACCCCTGATGAAATCAGCCTCTCATCTTTAATCCTATCACACTTCAATCATGTAGGCTGAAACTTCCTTTGCTGGGTGTCTGCCTAAAGCTGAGCACTGCTGGAAAACACTACTTTCTGGAGATAAAACTTGGCAAACCAAGGCCTTTGATATCCCTCCTGTATTCCCATGAAAACGTAACAAAACTGGCCATTCCATCTGCAAGAAAGAGTGCAGATCAGGTTGAGGGGAGAGGGGTTGATAAAAAAATGTACAATAACACTTACTAAACAATAAAATCCTTAAAAATCTGTGCAATGAACATAATCCAGAGGTTACAGTTACCTCTACATCTGCTAAATGGAATGTTCTTTCTCCTATATTCATAATGGCTCTTGTTATCTTCAGACAGCACAGAAAAGAAGCTACTTGGTTGAGGCAAAATCCAACATGGAACAATATCATACATCAAGTAATTCAAAGAAGAATTTAAAACTTGCCTATGTCCAAATCCTACAAGGGCTGATCCAAAAGTAATGCCTTCTATTTTATTCTGTTGACCCATGATGCCAGAGGTAGATGTTGGTGGTATGGCAGCACAGGCTGAACCTTCCCACCAATATCCCGTTCCACGTTGTTGCCACGTGACAGATGGCAGCAGAGGGGCACTCTGACCCAATGGCGTCTGACATGGGAGTGGGGATGGAGCAAAGGGGTGGGACTGAATTCCTCCATGTGGAGAAAACGGCACCCAGTGACATTCATCGACGCTTCCTGAATGCCTCCGGAGACCAAGCAGTGGATGTGAGCACAGTGAGGTGGTGGGTGGTGCCTTTCCTGCAGTGGTGACAGCAATGTGAAAGAGAAGCCATGCTCCAGGTGGCCATTCAGATGTTTATGAGCGCAGCATGCAGGCTCTTGTTCACTGCTGGCAAAAATGCAGAGCTAACGGTAGTGACTATGGTGAAAAAGAGTGTTTTGTAGCTGAGAATTTGCTCTATCACATAGTGTTATTTTGCTTTTTGTATCTGTTGTAGTTTCCATGGAAATAAATACCAGGCATTACTTTCAGAGCAACCTATGTATATATAATATGGTCCTTACCTAAGTATATATAGTTAATATATTATCTATATATTTTTCTATGTTCATCCATGTAAATCTGCATCCAATCTATCATGTGTTATGGGTACTACACAAATTTTTTTTCAGACAGTTCTCAAAGTGATTATGCACTTTATTAAAAAGAACAAATCATTTATTTTAGCTATGGATGCATATTCTAAGCTCTATAACTACCATGGAGTAGTTACTCTCACAGGTTTTCATTATAGGTGATCAACAAAATCAATTAAATATAATAAAAAATGTTGTGACAAATGAAAATGGCAACAAAAATCTTAACCAAAAAAAATACAAAAACACCATTTCAATATACCTGAATGATGCTAACAGAAAATAAAATCAAGCAAAGCCTAGACAGCTTTTCAAAATATTCTATTAAAAGTGACTAAATATGTAATTTTCTTGTATAACGTTAAAATTGAGTATGTTCATGTCCTTGATTTCTGAAACAAAAGGTTTTGGAAAGAAGTGGAGGACCAATGTATTTCTAAAAGCGGTGTGTGCTACTCAGCCTTCTGAAGTTCATAAAAGTAACTGAAGTCTGCTGATATTTAGTCACCCGCATGTTTCACATGCTGCTGTGTACAAACGTATGGGATAAACAACATTCCTATCATGACTGCAACATGAATAAGAACTTGCTTATGAATGTCTTTCACCTACAGCTAAAAAAAAAAACTATTAAGATGAATAAGTACGCTAATACACACTGCTAATTACCCAAATATTTTTCTACTAATTACTGGAAAAATGGTGGTAGTTTTAGATAGAATAGTTTGGAAACTACAAAAGCACAGAAGAATGAGTGAAACTGGCTACTGAAAGCTGGCTCAGAAAGCTCGAGTGATAGTTGGGTCACTACCAAGAGGAGAGAACACTCCATCATAATGTCTTCAAGTTTGCTACTATACATAAACATATGTAATTAAAGGGCTGAATCTCAACTCAAAACAGTTGGAACTCTAAATTATCATTCAAAAAGATGAGTAAGCCAGTAAACAGACAGACTCAACTTTGTGTTCTTGTATGCTAGCCATCTACAACTTGGAATTACACATTTTAATCCTAAAGCTTTCTTGCTGGGATTAAACATCGATCATGAAAATTTTCCCCTTTAATATTAGAGGCGATACAAAGCCTTGAGGGAGAACACTTGTTCAAAGCAGCAGAACATGAAATCAGTTACAGAAACCGACAACTCAGTTCCAACCAATCTGTAGTACTTGATTGGCCATTTTTTGTATCTATAAAAAAAATAAAATACAATAAAGAAAGAAAAAATGAAATAGAAAATAGAACCAGCATAAAGAAATGCAAAGGAATTTTCTCAATTACTGAACTTCTCTTTTTCTTTTTTTAATTAAAAAAAAGGAGGTTAACCAGATGTTAACTTTCATCTCCATACCCACAAACAATCTGACAATTCAAAAATGTTCAGCTATCTTTTTCAAATAAATTCTACTACCTAAATTAAATAGTTATGCTAGTTAAACTCTCCTGAGCAACTCTAACTACAAACTGTATTTCAAAACGTTCTGTTTACTTTACACCATTCTGAACCACAGATGACAAAGTTTGCTTGAAGCTGTAATTACTCTGCAAAGCTGGGAAGCCAATTAGAGGGCCTGAAACCTGCCAGTTCCAAAAAAAAAAAAAAAAAAACACAGATCATCTGTTCAGATTTTATTAAAAAGTTTAAAGTTTGAATTCTATAACTTTAACCATATAATCACCAGCATTCTTTTCCTGAATGCATTCATTCAGCATAAAAAAGCATGAAAAACACTAATACCATATTATTTCATATATGGAAGCTTTCAACTTCAGCAGAATTTTTTGATATGGCTAGACAAGAATGTTAAACATACAAAGAGCCATAAAAAAGCACTAAAAAGATGAACAGAAGGTTGCATATTTGAGAAATTATTTCTAATGCAGACTGAGTTTTAGTACAAAGGAGAACTTCCTATGATTACCATATGATATAAAAGAAACAGTATTGAACTATTGATTACATTGCTTAAAATATTTGAATTTTTACGTATATAGAGTGATATCTATATAAAAATATTTATATCCAGCTATCTACCTGCATTACAATTTAATCCTTAATTCCTTATTTTTGTCTGGGTCTTTCCTTCAGTAGATAAACAGTGCCTCAACCTTTGCCTTTTCAGTGGCTACTTCAGTTGGCTTTCATTCTCATTTTGCTTACACATCCTTTTTTCATTACTGCTACACTCTGTACTCTGAATCCAGCTTTCTCTAATGACTTGCGCTAGAAAAGTAGCAGAATTAACATACCATTTTCATCACATCAACACATAAGAATGCTTTTGCTCACATACATATGAAAAGCCATGACTTTTACATACATATACATACATGTATATACACAAATACATATCTTTACATACACATCTCCTTAGCTTGGTCCTCTCCTGATTCTCCCACCTGTTTATCTACTACTTCCTATTCCTCCGAGCCTTTCCAAAAGGCTCTGTCCTTGGTCTCCCTCTTTTCTCATTATTTATTATCTCACTTATTTATGTGTAACATTACTCATGAGTTTGCTGACATAGAGATCTATGTGAACAATTTCATACCCTTTCTTTGGTTCCCAAAAATGCAGTTTTTCCCTAAAAATGTCATCCTCCAAACTGCTCCCCAGGTTCTCCGTTGTCCCATTGATCACATCACTTTTCTCTTTGCATTCCTCATTATCTACACAGCTTTAGCACATAAGCAGGAAGTTTTCAACACGGACTATCCCCACAGCCTACTCTCATCCTCTTTATCACTCTTTATTCAGTATCCAAATGACCATTCCTATCACTCATCCTCCCACTGTTCCAATTTCAGCACCATTGCTCAAAAGCATTCCTAATTTCTTTCTGTTTGGTGTACTGGTTCTCCTTTAAGTCCTCCTTAAAACTCTCCTTCACCACAATGTCTTAAAAAAAGGAAGGAAGGAGAGGGAAAAGATGAGAGTAAAAATCTAACCTTGACAATAGATTAGTTGTTGATGTGCTGAGACCACTGCCTATACTTCAGGCTAATACTGTCTCATTGTTTTCTCATACTCCCCCCATCTGTTTCCATCCATCTGCTATCCCTTGTTTTATATTTGGAATTAGTATTTTGGAGCAGGAACTGACTTTTTGTTCTGTATGGGTAGAAATCCTACTCGTGTGGTGCTTGGCTCATGACAAGAACTTGTATGTGCTTTGATGCTACAACATCAACATATATGACTGAATAATAAACACACGAAAAATTGATTATATTCCTTGAAACTGAAAAAGATCATCCTTGATACAATTCACCATGCTGGAAAGTCATTTATTTCCAACCCTCCACAAAGTACTGAAGTAGCGTCTCTGTCTTTCTATCATAACTAGTTTTGCTAGCCACCCTGTCATGAAAATAGAGAATGAAAATGGGAGAATTCTGCATGTTATTGTGACTGCCTGTTTTCACAGAAGACTGTAACATTTTACACCCCTCCGTCTTTCATGATAACATCTCAATTTCATTTATGCAACCTGATGTATCACACCAGGATAAAAACTCTCAGACTTGCCAATACACTTTAGCTTTGACCTGCCATGCTTAGACCATGCCTGACTTAAGAGATAATTGGGGATTACAGAACTGTAAACTGGTGTCTGAGAAAGCACTGCCCATTAAAATTGAAGGATAAGTCTGAGGAACTCATTTCCATTTGTGACCCAAGCTAACAATTCAATCCAAACTTCTAAGTCAAATGACAGAATACCAACTATGCCACCTAGAAACCATTCATAAGGTAATATGTAAGCCTCCCAAAGAAAATTACTGGTCCAGTTTTCCAGAAAGATGAACATATACCTATCCAACACAGTAACATTAGTTACACACATTAGATTTGAGTTTTAATTTTCATAGACACGTGCATGTGCAGTACATTATATATGTATTGCCCTTTTCTCCCTGTACGTATTTTCAGTGTTGAATGAACATTATTTATTCAATTGTACCATTGTTACTTCAGATTTAAGTCTGTACTGGAATTACAAGTAACTAGTTGCATGCATATCTGTGTGTTCATGTTATCCCAGTGCTTTAACAACCAAAAGCAACTACTACTTTAAACTTAAATTTCACTGGAAAGTTAACTGTGAAGTTGCTGGCATAGAAAGTCATGCCTAATGGCAAAGTATTTTCATGCACAAGTTCATCTCATATACACATACATATATATGTATATGTATTTCCTATTTCTTTAGAGAATGTCTTCAGAATTCTCTAGAGCTCGAACATCATTTCCCTAAAACATTTCAATTCTTATGTTTTGCATATTTTTAAATCCCCAAAATAATAAACTTCATCTCTGGACCATTGAAAGATTATGACTAGTAAAAATTAGTACAGATTCTCCATTTAGAGTAGCCAGGGTTCATCAATAATAATTTCTGCACAGGAAAAAATATATATAAATTTAAGAAAAGCATGCTATAACAGGGTATCTTCTCACAATGACTAGAATTTATTTCACCTGTACCACAAGAGTGCTTAGAAAGTAAAATCCTTCAAGATACCGTAGAAATTCCAGGTGATATCATTTTTGGCCAAAGCTCAAAGGCTACCATAAAGGGATATATCTCTTTTCAATTATTCTCCACGTGAAGATCAAAATGAAGGCAAAGGGCCAATTCTTAGTGATACCTCATCCCAAATGTGCTATGTGATGACTTACATACTCACTGTATGTGTGAGAAGTTCTTTTAGTGTTGGTTTTTGGTGCTTTTTTGTTTTGCTTTGTTTTTTGTTTTTGTTTTTTAATCAATAAGGCCACAAAAGCTCCTTAAATAGAATTGGAAAGAACTGCCTCTTCTTCCCATCAAAGACCAAGGTGCTTTACACAAAGCAGCATTGGTTCTGCTTCGGCAGCGCTGGACCACTTTAAAACAGCGTTGTGAGACCATGCTGTTCTTTTCTGGGACCTCTGAAGCTATATATCCTGTTATGCTGGACAGCCAGAGTACTAGTTTTGTTCATATGCAGCATAATGTAGGCCTTTGTCTATACAGAGGAGTTACAGCAATCAAATCAAAATTGTTTTTTAAACCGGTTCTGACTGCATAAATGCCTAAGCAAAAGCAATTTAAATTAACATATTTTATTTTGCAGTTGAGGTGGGCTAGGAATGCACACCCACTCAGTTACCATGACTCAGTCAATCAACAGTGTCTCTTCAAGCTCCAATAACTTGATTACTTGTAACTGCTTGTCTACACCTGAAAAGAGCTGAGCTGATTTTGAACTAGTCTCTGAACTGAGCTCTGTATGGTGTAAAATAAGTCAACTCCAGAGGAGAGAAACCAGAGTGATTCCTGCAAGGACCTGGTTTCACCAGCCTGGCTGATTTGTGGACCCCACCACAAGCTCTGGCAGCTCAGTAGATGCAGCGCAGGGCGCTCATGACTGATGCTCATGCATGCCTAAAGGCTGGCAAGCAGCTGCCCAGGAGAGACAAAGCTCCTGCCTGGGATCCTCAAGGCACTGCCGCCAATGCACTACTCCCAAATTTTCCCACAGGGCTCAGTTTCATCCAGCCCCTCTCTGCCACACCCCCCAGTCAACTCCATCCAGCATCCTTAGATCACCCACAGACATTTCAGGCCCACACGGTCTCCCTGCCTTAATAAAGTCATATTCCATGCTGGAAGCACTATTAGCGGGCTATAAAATAGTTGTGTCCTCTCAGGCCTTCCCTCTCATTCGCAGGATTCTCAAGGGAATCCATTGGCTATGAAGGATCAGGGAGAGAAAAGTGCTCAGGTGTGGGGCTTTGGCCCTGATTTCTTGGAAGAAAGCAGGAAGCAACTATAGGAAAAACAGCATTACATGTGGGAAAGTCTTCTGCAAAAGTAAGCCTAATGTAGCAGGAGTGGAAGGGGGCCACACTGCTGGGAAGATGTCTGTGTGATCAAAGTAACTGGTGTGACAGGGTGGATACAGAAATATTAAACTACAGAACAAGTATCATAGAAAGCAGAGCGGTACAAACTTTCCAGTGTTTAACTCCAGCAGTACAACAAAAATAATACCACGGCCTTGGCCTTTCACTGCTTAAATAACAAGCTGTAAGTAAGAGCCAAAGATGTCTATCATTTGGAGAGCAAAAAGTAGACTGAGACCACATTCTCACTTTACAGATAGCTACAAAGATTACACGAAGATAGGACTATAAAGACATATCTTTAAGTCCCTGCCAACCTAATCAAGATGGTATTAACAGTGATCTCACACTCCATCTGCCTGGCTAGTAATTTATGAAAAACGTACTTCACTATTACAAGAAAAATATGCTGCACTGCTTGCAGCCGCAAACCTACAGCAGCAGCTCAGGAACTCAGGGATCAGAGGCCATGAGACCAGTTCTTGACATTTACCAGGTACTGCAGCTGAGATCTGATTCATTTATATAGTGGGTTTTTCTGTTGGTTTCTTTGTTTGTTTGCTCTACTGATGCTCTTATTGTCAGATAGATAAAATAGCTGACCAAAAACTTACAGTCCTTTGCAATTCAGATACCATACTGGTCTTACCTTTTCAGCCTTTCCATGTCATGTAATTTTGTACGTCTTATTCAAGGTAAAACATAATCCATTTAACTAAAACCAAGTTAAAAACTGGAATCTTATCTAAAAATTTGGATTCTAGAAAATGTTTCACATTGTCACAATCTTTTCACATTGTGAACTCCACATAGGTACTTCGTTTAGATTTTATGAGATTATTTTTGTGAGTGAAAACATTTCACTATTCTTGCTCTGATCAGCAGTCATTTCTGATTAAATTACTGCTTTTCCTGCCAGAAAACAAAAAAACTCATATAGCTTACCAAAACTGTTATTTCTTTAATTAATATTGCATGTCCCTTCGTTTGGCTTACACAGCCAAAGTATCTGACCTATAGGGCTTGCTAGATACATAAAGGACTCCCTCCCCCCCTCATTTTGGGAATCAATAAAAAAAACTTTCAATTCCCATCAAAACGAAGTTCAGAGGCAGCATTCTGATATCAGTAACACATAAGATGACATAAGATACGTAAGAAGCATTTCCTCATGTGGCAGAAGTGCTGTTTGGATCATCCTTCTTGTTGCAGCAGCAAAGGAAGACTAGATATGCAAAGAATAGCATGGTAAAGCAGGACAGCTGTAATTCTACAAATATTCTTTCTGTTGGGCGTAGGACAAATAGTGTCCAGGAAACTACAAACTGCTATAAATGAATAGGTTGGTACATTCAGTGGAATAACTAAAGAATAATGGTCTATGACCTAGTCAGGGCTTAGTCCATCTACTCACATGAAGAACTTAAAGACATCACTGCTTTTTGCATGAATAACAAGGTAAAATGAGACTCTAGTATTACTAAAAGGCTGGCATACTCAACATCATTTGTAAGAATTCTCTCACCATTAGAATATGCAAGGTTTTCCTCCTCTGGTTCTAGGAGGAAACATGGGACTGGAGATTATTTCCTTATTAAACAAAATATTCAAATTACTTTGTATACACAGGCTGAGTCAATCTCAGAAACAATTTCATTTTAAAAAAATAGGCAAATTCAGTGTCAGTAAAATTTGTTCCTCCTTCAGTAACGCAGATGAAGGAAATCCTTTTCCTAAATGCACATGCTCCTGTGGCTCCAATACTCTCCGATAAAACTAAACACTACCATTTATTGTATTTCAGTATGCTGAAAACATTTTGAAAGAAGTTGGCTACATTTTCTAATGCTCCTCCAAAAGTTTTTAGCTATGGTACACACAACTTTTATATTCAGGAGGATTTTTTTGTCCCCTTAGCTAAGCTCTGAAAATATTTTCATTTTTGTTCAGAAACATTCTTCTACCAATCTCACAATCAAAAAACCATACTGGCTTGTCTCTTAAAAACATTCTTGGAAAAGCAGAAAGCACAACGTCTTCATTTTATCCAACAGATACATACTTTGTGGCTTTGCTAATATATGCAAATTGTCTGATTGCTCAAAATTACTGATTAACCAGGCTGGAGAGCTGATTACCTGATTATCCAAGAGAAAAATAATTTAGCACGATTTTGTGCCATTTGACAGTCTAGATAATTTTCTAATTAATTTGAGTTTTCAAGTGAATTCAGAGATACTACCAAAAAAAGAAAAAAAAAAGGGCAGTGATATGAATGCAAGTAAGCTTTCCAAGGATTTTCTTCTTACAACAGTCATTTCTTGAATGTTATTGTTAGTTACAGACACTTTAGATAGAAAATAAATAAAAACAAAAATTGAGGACTTAAGATTTTAAGAATATTCAAAAACCAACTCACAGTAAAATCTTTAATGCTATGTGTAACAATATCTTCTAGAATAGGGCATGAGATTAGGGGGCAACTAGCCTGATGCAGGGCATCAAACTTGCACTGTTACCAATAAATTCTGAATTACACACAAAGCAATATGTAGCAAATACTTTGTCAATATGCTGAGAGAATAATAAATACTGGAAATACATACTTGCCACTGAAAAGTTGTTGAGTGGATATGGCAGATCCACATCCTGGGGCTTCTCCTTATAGCCTATGAATGAGCCATCTGTCTTTAGCAGGAAATATCTTGGCCGCCAGTTTTTTATATATTCTCCTAAAGGAGAAAAAAAGTGATCATTAGTACTGTGGGGAAAAAAAAGGAAAAAATATCTTTGATATTAAAAAACATAACGTATCATCAGTGTTTAACATCAGTTATACCAACATCTTTCCAGATGTTTTCAATTTACAAAGGAAACGTTAACTCCCTCCAAAAG
This sequence comes from Penelope pileata, assembly GCA_013396635.1. NCBI lineage: Eukaryota > Metazoa > Chordata > Aves > Galliformes > Cracidae > Penelope > Penelope pileata. The sequence goes on from WBMW01000788.1 coordinate 720,065, forward strand.
AAGAGAAAATACAATTGCAAAGGAAAATCTGGACTACAGAATGACGCCTCTGTCATAAGGAGCTACATACACTATTCTATAAACATCTAAATTTTGTTACACTATACTCTTCCAAATCCTACATCTTTGTATCTGCAAACAGTCTGAAATTTGGTACAGGTGAAAATAAGCACTACAGCTTGACTTACAGTAAAAAAATGAAATCTCAATTACTACAGTGCAGAACATTCGCCCTGCTGAGCGAAAGTAAAAATCATTAAGTTATTTAAAACATGATCTATCAGCAGGAAGTCTGGGGGTAACCAATCCAGTTACGTTTTACAAGATAAGTCCACCAATAAATCCCACCACCTCCACCTTCACCTTACCCAGGTTTGAGCAGAAAGTTCTAAAAGCCATGAGGTATCCAGGAACAGAAACACAAAGAACAGGACAGAAGACAGTTGGTAGCTTAATCAATGCAACTTTATTTATCATTTAGGGCCAAAAAATCTCTTTGAAATTGCAATTTTTACAATGTCATATTGAAATCTCACCAATAATTTCACTTTCCACATGTAACTACTCAGGTAAGCATAGGTGTATTTAGATCAGCCCAACTTTCCCCATCCTTGACTTCTATCAACTCTGCAGAACAAATAATATTTATACAGGCACCTACCAAGATTTTAAATGAGCTACTGTTTAATCATTATACAAGAAAATATTTTAAGAAAAAGAGTGCATGTACTGATGCAGAATTTCCAAATTTCCTTAGGACTAGAAGTTGCCATGCATTACTCACTTGAAAACTGCATGCTAAAATGCTGCTCCATCTGAGACTCAAAGATTACAGCAAAGTGTCGCTGTGAAGTAAGAATCATGGCCTACTTGTATTAACTTAAAAAACACAATTTCAAAGTTCAGTAAGGCTGTAACTGAAAAATTATGTCAATTTCTTAGTTTGCAAAATGCCCAGAACTGACTACAGTCAAGGGGCTGCACCGGCCTTAGGCTAAACCCAGCCCTTGAGTGGTGTTTAGCACCTCAGCACCCTGTGAACTGTACCTGTTAGACAACCCAGAGGTCAGAAAGAAGTTAACGTTCATCTGACACTGAGATTGCTCCATTAGATGCCAGTCTGTTTCCTGGCCCTCAGTAGCAAAACTCTTAGTTCTGGATAGGAGGGCACCTGCCTTATTTTGTTATCTAGAGATTTTCCATTTTCATATAAGTAGAAAGAAAATTGTAAAAGTTCAATGTGTTACTTAATTTGACCACAAAAAACAGAGCAGATAGAGCACTGGTTACATTTGTATTGACTCAAAGCTTTCTATCTCAAATCTCGGGTGCTAGTTCAGCTGGAAGCATCTACACTGATACTGCCAGTCTGAATTGGTTTCACAATGGGAAACCCCAGCAATTTTAAAAAAAAAAAAAACAAAAAAACGTGGGAAAACAAGGACATAACTTTAATACCAGTAACAGTGAAAAACTGTATCATTACATGAAAACGTAAAGATGTTTCTTGAGTTAAGTTTGCTGAATACTTGATAACAACACAAACATAGGCCTAAGAAAAGGCATGGTTCTTTAAGAATATTTACAATATGTCCCATGAAGGATTTGCTGAAATCTGCCTGGACCTCAAAGCTGAAGTCAAAAGAACCTTACATGTCAGATCACCCAATATGAGTTTTAAAAACATTGGCATAAAAATATCGGTCACTTTCTTAAAGTTGATCAGATGATAACAAATCTTCCATAAGGCTCCCATACACGGCATCTTACTTGCTTCTAGGACACTGCTATGACAGACAGTGCCTGTCAGTTGGTTTAAAACCTATCGAGACCTTAGCCTTCTCTGGAAGGTGTATCCACCGGGAGGGAGGTGGCTGCAACTACTGAAGGAGACTCATTCAAGGGCAGCATCCAATATGGACAGAACACCAGTACGGCCAAGCCAGGTCAGCCATTCAAAGGCTCAGGTTCCAAAGAAAGTCCTCCTTTCTGCAAGGAATAAACTGGACAAGAAGGTATGCAGACTCTCTAGGAATTAGGGATAGAACACTAATTAGTCACCTCAGGAAAAAACAGAAACTATAACTTACTTACATAGTTATTGCCTGGAATCAAATCTGCAAAAAGTGAGACCATTTCAGCAGGTGCCCTTAGAGACACTTACTCCCTTCCTCTCTTAGGGCAACATTTTAGAATGCATTTATGAGGGTTGCTCTGAAAGTAATGCCTCCTGTGTTATGCTGTTGGCCCATGATGCCAGAGGCAGATGTTGGTGGGATGGCAGCAGAGGGTGAACCTTCCCACCATTATCCTGCTACATTTTGTTGCCGTGTGACAGATGGCAGCAGAGGGGCACTGATCCAATGGCGTCTGACATGGGAGTGGGGATGGAGCAAAGGGGTGGGATTGAATTCCTCCATGTGGAAAAAATGGCACCCACAGACGTTCACAAACACTTGCTGAACATTTGTGGAGGCCAAGCAGTGGCTGTGAGCACAGTGAGGCAGTGGTGCTGTGTTTCTACAGTGGTGACAGCAGCAGTGGGGCACCTCCGCTGGTGCAGATTTTTATGAGTGTGGCATGCAGGCTCTTGTTCATTGCTGGTGAAAATGCAGAGCTACTGGTGGTGGCTATGTTGAAAAAGAGTGTTTTGTAGCCAAGAATGTGCTCTATCAAATAATGTTATTGTGCTCTTTGTATCTGTTGTCATTTCCATGGAAATAATTAGGAGGCATTATTTTCGGAGCAACTTCCATAAAAGCAAGAGTAGCACACTATAGCTTCAGTAAGGATCCTGTGTATTTCCTTCATAGACATTTTTCTTTGAAGAATGTTTCTCCTAAATGGTTTCCCAAGATGAATCACAGTAACACCACTTTTTCAAGATGCCTGTACAAACACACACACAAAATACATACACATAATGCAGATCTTCCTTGAAATGATCAATAATCAAGTTGCTCTTCAACACCTATATAGGAATACTTATCACCTGCCCTTTATTTATTTTGTAATTTAATTAACACATGGGTGAACTCTTTTGAAGAATAAAGTAAACAGTAATATCAGTGAGCAGTTCACTTAACTCCTGAAGTGGTTTAATAGCTCTCAAGACGCACTCTAGGTGCTCTCTTATAACTGCATTCCATCTATAAAATCTGCTTAAAGACAGAAAAACATTTTAGCCCATACTTCTTAATAGACATGTTTACTGAACTGCTTTCAAAGAGAAGTCCTCCACACAAAAAAATACTAACACACAGCAGAGTGTTTGGAAAGAAAAAACACTTCCACGTGACTTCTAATTCGCCAGTCCTGCATAAAACGAACCAAAACTACAAAACAAACCTTACAGTGTAAGTAGTATTTAATTACTCTAAATATGTCTGGGGAGTATGTTTCCCAAACACTTCAACAACAACAACAAAAATCAGGAACTTTACACCCAGAAAATCAGTAATTCAAGTGAAACAAAATTCCCTGAGAAAGGAGAAGTCCACACAGGCTAACCAAAACACAAGATATCCTGACAATATAATGAAATGTAGCTGCGGTACTTAAAAAAGCACTGGAGCTGCCACACAGAATTAATCAGTTTGTACCCGACTTCCTGCTGAGTGTAATGTAAGCTAAATTATTATTTTGCTTAAATTTACACCCTTCTAAGTTGAAAAACGTGTTTTCTTAGAATCTGATTATTAGACTGTAAGAAGAGGTCTCTAATTTCAACCACCGCAGCAAAGAAAGCCAAGTAATTCATACGTCTCCAATTCTAGTCAAAGTTTTTAAAGCTACTTGAGAAAAGAGGCACTAGAATATGTATCTCAGATATGTACAAACAATAAATGCAGGCACACAATGCACAAAATACAAATTTAGAGTCCATTTCGGGTTGTTGGGGTATGCTTTTTTAATAACTACTGGCAGAATACACCCAAAAGAGGAAAGAAGACAGCACAGCAAAATACAATCCAATCTCCATGCAAAAGCCACGCTCATACAATCCAACTCTTTAATTAATGGTGTATTTAATAATACACTGGATAATAGCAATAACAAATAATACCTAATGAGGGTTTGTTTAGAACCCTCGTGGCTGGCTCTGTATTCGCCTACTGATTTTTTATTATTATTATTTTTTTTTTTTTGTCTTTGACACTAACAAGAATCCTGCCTTCAGGACATTTCAGAAAATAAATTTATTCTAGTGACGCCATGCCTGTATTTTATATACTACTGAGGATCTTCACAACAAAGAGTTTTCTAAGAACTCATGTGTGTTCACCAAACCCATGTTAGATAAGCATATCACTCCAAGTTTGTAATTGTTTCATTTCACTTCAGCACTCAAATGATCTCTTCAAACACTCATTTCACCTCGGATTCAACAGTTGCTATTTTTAGACCCATCCATTTGTAAACCTTACCATATGGAAACTTAGAAATTCTTGAAAATTCATTTGGTAATGTAAAATTAATCTTATTATTTAAAAAAAAAAAAGTAAGTTTTAAAAGACCACTGCTGCAAAATGTCTACATTTTTTAATATGTAAATGGTTTTAGAGGTGTGAAGGAAATGTCTTTAATATACAGTGCTGATAAGCAACAGAAACCTGAGTTCAAAAACTTGCTTCCTTAAAAGAAGGAACAGCTGCCACACAGACACATAAGTGAGATTTAAGGGAAGGGGGGGGGGGAAAACCTCCTCCAAGCAGAGAACACAAAAAATCTGCCTCTCCTCTGTGTCATCGGTTTACTAAAATGGCTTTAACAGAACTAATACACAAATAGCATTCTCCTCGTTTTGTTTGTTTCAGAGGCACCTCTGTGCTCAATCAGATTCCAGTCTGCCTGTAGAAGTATTTAATACACAGCTAGGAAAAAACTGCATGTCTAAAAACATTAAACAAAATTATACCAAAAATAATAATAAAAAATAAATTAAAAAAGCCATATGCATATGCAGTTTTTCTTTAAATGACACAACTGTAATTAATACCAGGTTAAGTAAAATATCAGAAGGAATGCCAGTGGTTTTGAGATTGAATTTACTTACCTTGGCCCTCTGAGGGCAGTGTTACCTAACACACGCTTAGATGCAGCAGCAGTCTAAGTGAGTAGACACCAGTACATGTAAAGCACTCCTGTTTGATATTTACTTACTTGTGAGTTCAAGACAACAAATTTGCACTACAGTTCAAAGCTACTGTAACAAATAAATGTTTTTTAAAACTGAAAAGTATGCCTGTCCTCATGATTCCATGTATGCTCTTCAACACAATGTAAATGTGTAACTACGTCATCATGCAAAAGGTGTAACAAAGTCGTACTGCATACCAAAATATTAAATCAAAACGTGATTTTTCCTAACACATTAGCATTTTAAAAACTATTTTTATTATATGCTCCCTCCTAAGAATTTTCCAGCACTTCAAAGAAAAGCAAAATTTGGAACTAAGTCTTTTTGATTCCATCTTCTAACGTGTGAGACGGTGATTATTTATTTATACTGTTTTCCCACAGTTCCCAGTAACGCTAAATGACATTTTGAGCACATCTGTACTTACGTTAGACAAATGAGTTTTTTCAGTCACAACTAGGAAGTAGGAAACATTTCATGCTGTGCGTGGGCTTATACCACAGCTAAGCTTCCATTACACGTCCCGCAAATTGGGGAATGGCTTCCAAACATGAGGTTTGGGTGCCAGAGTAAGCAAAATGCCTTGCTAAGAGATGGACAGCTGAGGACACTTGAACTTCCTCATGACATCACAACAGCCCAATGCAGTTATGAAGACCGGTCGATGTATGTCCCGCTCTTCACAGCTGCGTGGTCAGAAACCAGTGAAAACAACACAGATTTTGCAGAAGGCAGTAAGCAGGCTTAGGAATGCACTCTAGAAGTTACTCAGCTGAGCAAGGGAAGGAGAAAGAAGAGACAACCCTCTCCCTCACGTCAGCCAAAATGCACTAAAGAGCAGGCAAAGAGGATCTTTTTTTCTTAAGCAGCAGCAGGTTGTGATGAAAACCGAGGGCTGCTCCAGTAAAGCAGACAAGTTCCAAGCAGAGGTGGAGACACCACGCAGGGTGAAGCCATTGAGCAGCTCTCCATGGTCTCAGCATGCTTCTCTGCATGGGCAGCTACAGAAAGAACTGAGCTTCTCAATGGGAAGTCTTTCCCTGCTTCTGTTGCAGGGTATGGTTCCTCTCAAGCTCTGAATGCAGCCTACAAGAGCGTTCAAGTGAGAGGTTCATTAGGACTTACATTGCCACCCACCCTCGTCTTCTCATTACGACTACTGGAGTGAGTCAGTGTCCCATCTTGTACAAATGCAACCCTGCTTCAGCTTCTGTTGTTTATTCAATGCTTTCCTATTGTATTAATAACCTTTTATTTAAAGTATATAAAAATCTAGAAGAAAATAGTAACAGACAGGCATGCCACTACTCAATTGGCAATGCAGTTTTCAAAACGGGCATCTAAAATCACTGATGTGTTTTGGAATCTCATGAAAAATAAATGTTGACAATGCATCAATTTCAGTACGCACAAGATTTTGTCCTTTTAAAAATTCATACCAGAAATACAAAGTTAGCTGACATCCTGATAAATTGAGAATTGACCTTTACAATGTCCATTTTGAGCCAACAGGAAGAAAAACCTGCCAGTTTCAACATCACTCTCACTTCCCCTCCATTCTTAAAGGATAAGAATTAGAACAATAAATAAATTAAATAGAAGTGGATATTAGCACATGCTGTCTGGAATAACACAGCCCTGGATTGCATCAACATCCCTGAACAACAAAGGAGATCAATATTTTCTAACTGTCTGCTATTCAGGAATGGAAAACCAAGGTCTATATCCTGGAAACATTTAGGAACACTGCCCACATTTTCTAAATTTCTCTCTTGTTTACTGTTTTCTAACACTGAAGTCCAAAATGCTACATTATTTAGTTGCTTCTGAAAGTAGTTTTCTAGTTTTTAATACAATTGAGATATATTGGTAGTAAGTGCAAAAAAAAAAAAACAACCTTTAAGTATTGTCTCACAGGATTTTTTTTAATTGGTAAAAAGCTTCAAATTCTCAATACTTTTAAATATTTATAATTCTTTATATAGGACTATCAGCATCAAGTGGCACTCTGCATAACTGAAAACATACAACTTTCCTTTCCTTTTATTTTTTCCCTCAATTACCAGTAGACCAAAATACCTTTTCTAGATTTGGTAAATATTTTAAGAGTAAGACAAGCGTACAAATATTCATCTATAAATTGCACTGAAAAAGACAGCCAGCTACAGAAGCTCTGATTCAAATACATACAGTTGGTACAAACATATATTAAAGATGATGATAAAATGTACATGATTTTTACACACAGCTACATGGAATTAAACATCAACTTAATATACTGTACTTACAACTTTCTGTGTAACAGCCAACTCTAGTTTACGTAAGAAATCTCAAACTTTCCATTGTTTGCAAAAAGAGTATGGTGAGTTTGACAATGGCATTATCATTGAGCTGAGCTTCTTCAACAGATTAATGTGCTGTCAAAAATTATGTCTTTCCACTCTTAAAACTGATATACTTGCTAGCATGTTTTTTGCAAACTGTCTCACTTTTACAACTGGAACATCACAATAATTTTCAAATATGTTCTATGAACTTTATCCTTGTCACTAGATATGCTCCTAGCCCAAGACCCCTTGCCAAGTGCCAAAAAACTAGCACCAATATCATTCATCTGAATTTTTTCTTCAAGCACACCATTAAAGTCAACCTTTTCACTTTACCATTTAGTTCACATCATTTGCAAACGATTAGTTTATGACACACAGAAACATTCCTCAAACTGCTTGAGCTGAAAGAATTGTTTTGCTACTGGAATTTACTTGGAAACTCTTAAGAGTGCATGATGTCAAGATAAACAAGGACGCAGCATACCCCAGAGCACCTCAGGCTTCACACCAGCCATGACACATGAAGGCAAATGGAACATTACTGTAAGAGAAGAACCAACAACCCAGCTAGCAGACAAAAAGCTGTTCACCAGCTGCAGTGCCATTGACCTGTGTCTAGACGCAGATGCAGAAATCCTGCTTGGGTAGGAGGCAGTCACACCTGAATTTTCAGCTGAAGACATAGTCCAGAATTGACTTTTTCTGCTCAGCCAAGATGATGACAAAAGGTGATGCCAAATGTTCTGTAAGTTACTTTCATTGATGACCTACAGACCTGATGCTAATTAGACCTAAGACTGAAGACAGAGAGATATTTGCTTTTTTCACATATTGAGACTAAAGGGTGGTTAAGTTCATTCAGATAATAACTAAGTCATGCTATGACTAACCAAAAATCCATGATATGTACTGAAAACTGGAAGACAAGTTTGCAGTCCATAGCCAGAGCGCACCTCAACCACAACTTCATTTTGCACTTCTCTGTTCAATACAGATATCAGAGTGCTGAATTTGCACACAACATTTATAGGAAAAAAAATATTTAAAAGCTTCTTTTGTATCCTTAAAACAAGAGATCAGTTGGATCAGACAGAGCTCTCCTTTAGCCTTTTTGAGCAAGCTTAATTTCCCTCCATGTTTGTAATGTTTGTATCAATTTTCACATTTTTTTCTACATTGTTCTGGAAACTCATTTTGAGTAGAAATCACCAAACAAGAAATAAGAAAGGATTTTAGAGGAAGAAAGGAAAACATATTCCTATACAGTGATCCAAAAAATTTATTTTTTTATGTGGAACTGTCAAACAGGAAAATACTCGAGGTACGCCTGACCAGCTCCTTGCCTTTGGAGAAAGAACTGAAAATAAGATCAAGTGAAAGAGAAAATTAGTTGCTAATCTCATTCTAACCCCTAGCATTTACTTGTCTACTATACAATAACAGACCATCACCGATTGGCACTTTCTGCATAAGAAAAGCTCAGGATGCAGTAGCAGGGGTATGCAACATATCAGCCTTGAGGTAGAAAAAGCTATGTAAGAACTTGTATAGCACCTGTCTCCCAAATGTCTGAGACTGAAATAACTGCGTTACTTCTTCTACTTGCCCAAGTACCAGATTTATCGAGACTTTTTTTTTTTTTTTTTAAATCCACCACATGGAGAAATCAGAAGTTTTCTTTGCTATAAGAAAAAGCTCTTTTTAGGAATAAACAGCGGAGGGAGGGAAGATATTAAACTCCTGAACTAATTAACAGAAGTAAAGGAGGTGGTGGGGACAATGATAATTAATATGTACCCTCCTTCTAACCAAATCTCCACATACATTCATTCTGTATATGCACACACAACAGCAGCATCATAAACCGTCTCAAGTTCTTGCCATTATTCAGTTCGACATCTGCACATGTTTATGCGTCTCTCCAAACAACCTCTTGAACACCCTGCTGGAGCTGTCATTTTTTTCTTCTCCCTATCTGGCAGATGGCAAGTCAACAATCGGCATCAACAGCAGCCGAATATCTCCCCCCTCCATCCGACCCCCCTAAACAGACACAATAATAACTTCTTTGTGCTTCCCCACAATGCAGCTGCTTAAACCATTTCGCTACAAGGCTGCTTTGCCTTAATAAAAAAAAAAAAAAAAAAATCCCTTCTGTCAAGTCTAAAAAGCAGCATAATGTTAAGCAAGCTAAAGCCACAGCACAGCTGCAAACGGGCAGACACATTGACAGCTCCTCCCTTAACAAAGCCCTGTGAATTGAAGGGGGTTCATCTGAGGCTCACACAGTAATTAGTATAAAAAAGTCCGACAGCCTCTATTATGCGAGGAAAAAAAAAACTGGACAGAACTGGGCTGCTGTTTTGCGTCAAGAGTTCTGCTGCAGAGTAGATAAATCATGTTGGGTTTTTTTCCTCTCTTTTTAAAGACAGTAATAAGGAGGATGAGAGAAGCTAATTTGAAAACTTGGACACAGTAATTGTACCATATGGTGAGCATTTATCCCTTCTGAAATACACGCTAACAGTCACTTACATGCACAGTGCTTTGTTTTACAGTTGTTATTCTCTCTACCATATTCATAAAATGGATCTGAATATCTGATACTCCAGAGAAGTTGTGTGTAATTAGCAACAAAACTGCCTGAGCTTAATATATTGGCCTACCATAGCAATCTAGTTAATTGCAGAAAAGCCCATGCCCCCAAATTTAAACAGTGTCCACTTCAAGGATTTTTTATTTCCCTCAAGCTGGCTAAATATCATACATAATAAAGTTTAGAGAAGTAATTTATTGACACCAGTACCCCTCGATACTGTTGACTCTAAAACACACGACAAATTTTCCTTGTTATCCATGCAGGAGGGTTAATTCAAGAACCATTCAAGGGTAACCCCCAAAATACTGAAGCTCCATCCCATTTGGAAAAGCAATCACATCATAAGCACGGTAAAGATAAACTTTGGAGTGTGGCATGGCATGGAGACAAAGACTTCAAGTCCACTCCCCCACTTCCACCCCCATTTTCTTCCTGATTGTATTTTCCTGTATCTTTGTTAGCAATTCAAACACTTCATTCACAAGGATCTTGAAAATCTTGAAAATGTACCATTCAACCAACCCTCAGGGTCTGCTCTCTACCACTTCCAGCTTTTCACCCTGCTTATACCCAAATTATATGGAAATCACAGGAGATAAGGAATCAGCTGAGTAAAGTTGGGAATATGTAGGCTTCTGTAAATAAAGAAAACATATTTAAGTGGTGAGATTAATAAATCTTAGAAATACTGTTTATAGAAAATAAAATGCAGTGAACTTCCAAGTAAGGAAAGTGAAATCTCAAATGGAAGATTAAAATTTGGTGAAAAATGACAAAATGAAATCTGCAACTAAGGATAAGAGTATTTGCAAAGAACCAGAATGGTGTTTTTCTATCAGCCTTTACCTCAGAAGACAACAACAGAAATCTGCTTTGTGCCTTTTCAGGTAAAAGACAACACTTCTGGTGCCTCTGGATCAAAACCAGGGTATCAGAGCAGAGTGCTGGAGGCTGAGGGGCTTTAGGGGAATAACCCCTAGGGAAGAACCAAAAAAGGTTAGCAAGAAACTTGAAATTTTTGAGTCAATTGGCTGGATGGTAATCTCAGAAAACTGTTTATAATTTAATCGTACTCTCAACTAATGCAAACTGACAGAAGACAAACAAAGCAGCACTGCCTTTTAGTAGAAAATTCATGTCCACCATATCAATGGGATTTCTTTTAAAATGTCAAGAAAACAAAATGGATAAAGACTAACTGGCACCATTTATTTCAACTTTTAAAAAGCTTTTAATAAGTCTAAGGGAACAGTAGTTCTGTGAATAATAATAGAATAAAAGTCATGTAGTGGAACCAAATAGAAATGGGAAAGTGGGTAAAAGAAAGACAGCAAAACAGGATCACATGGTCAAATTTCAATCACTGATGCTCTACCGTGCCCTGTTACAAACATTTTGAGTTAATATATGTAACAATGATCTAGGATCACCACTGCATGTACTGCAAGGCAGGAAAACTATTCAAGATTATTAAGAATGCAAAGAATTTTTGAGTGGCAAAGCTAATCCAGTGAGCTGAGAATGAGCAAAGGAAATGCATTGAAGAATTGCTCAAATTAATAAATCCAGAAACAATCTTTAATACTCACACACTGTGTGTAGTTTTAAATTAACCACCAAAGGCCAAGTAATGTAACCTCTGCTTAAGTGTGCACTACTAAGAAGAAAGAAAATCAAATATTATCATTAGTAAAGGTACAAAATTTTAGGAACACTGAAAATACTATTGCTCCATGATAAACAAGTTACAGTTTTGCTGACTATATTGAAAAAAATTACAAGACAGCAGAAGGGACACAGAGACAAAACCACAACACTGGAGTTACAGAGAAGCAGAGGAGAGAATGACTGGGTTAGGCTTCAGTTTCAAAGCAGGGACCATGACACATGGATTTCATGTCACAAATGACCAATACCACAACATTAGTTCACCTGAAATGAACAAATTTTCAGAAGAGTTCAGCAGCAGTTTTTCGAACACCCAGCACCTACAGCTGGAGTCTGTAACACCACAGGCAGTTTGTTCCTTTGAACTGAATATATTTTTGTCCTATCATAAACCTGCAACTAGCCAGGCAGTGCTGACATTCGATGAAAGTCCCAGTTCTTGGCCACTTTGGGCCGTCATGAATAGAGCCTACCACCAGCAGAGTGTGTTTGGGAAGGCGAGGAACATTTGTGGAAGTGGGCAGTGCATCCCATATCCAACTCCTCTGTGTCAGCAGTGCCGATCTGTGTAGCTGAAGCACGTCTAGAAAATCATCTAACCAGAAGCACACCCCAAGAAAAGAAGGTTTTCGACCCGATCAAAACAATTTCAGCTCACTGTACAGCCAGTATCTGCACAAAGGAGAAACGGGAATAATAGGCTGAGGGCACAAAAGATACAAGGGAGAAGAGTCATCAGTATGAACTTATGCAAGATTAATGACTGATTAATCGGACTGCTGGTCTACCACGTGACTGCAGTTCTTGTTTTCTGGTTAAGCTACAAAAGCGGGTCTGAGTAACTCAAATTTCTAAGATCAACTACATGACTAAGCAACAATGTTACTGCTGGCACAAAATTAAACCAAGAATTTCCCTAAAACAACTTCACATTTTATGTAAGCAAAGTATATTCTGACATGTCGGAATATATCCTGGCAACATTTTTTTTTATTACACATGTACATACAAAAATTATAGAAAAAAAATACATAAGCTTTAAGGAGTATGCACAAATCTCTCTACTCTGGCAGATAACTGAAAACTCACTTAAAATTTTCAATATGAAAATCACTTGAAATAAAGTGCTTTGACATATATTTGTGAAGTAGAAATGACAATTTAATGATATCAACAAAATCTTAGGAACACAATACAAATTAATATTTTGAGTTAGCCATGCAGTACTTCCCATACTAGAAAGAGCACCAAGAAGATGAGAACAACTTGGTCAGTAATGTATTTTCTTAAACTTACAGACTATAACTAAAGCAATTGAAGGTAAAAAAAAAATAAAAATAAAAATAAATAAAACACTCCAGTTTTTAACCACAGGATTCTACATATTTCTGAAATATTTTACTGCTTAAAATGAATAAAACTACTCGCAACACCCACATATGAATCATAGTACAGTTTAATTTTAATATACATATTTTACAGTATTTTATCTTTCATGACTTTGTTATATTACAATTGGAATAAACGTTCAGGCAAATTAGATACTTTTAAAGTCTTTAAGTTTTTCCATTCCTTTGAATTAAAAGAAAGCTTGACTAATGAGCACAAATGTGAAGTTCTTAAACCTGCAATGTTACTAGCACAAAAATTTTGCTTCATTTAGAACCTTTTAAAATACTCTTTAGAAGCTTTTAAAACAGAGCTATTAAATATGAATTCCAAAATTCCAGCCATGAGGTGGAATTGAAAAATGACTGACCTAGATAAGACACAGAAATTTATCTAACCAAATGTGGCAAACTCAGGATGAAGCTTGTTACAGATTTTTACTAACATACACACATCTTGTGGTTTCTCTAGTACAAGGACACATTTTTTTCTAATCTGAATTACTGAACAGTTTTTAATGATTTAGCCTCCAAAACAATTTTGACACGAAAGTCAATGTAATGGCTTATCAGATGACCTTAAAGAGACCCCAGCAAACTCCACAGTTATTTCATTCAATGCAGAAGCCAAATCTTATGCAGGAGAATACGCTGATAATCTCTTTGTAAAACTGGCCTTTCTGAAATCCACACTGATTATACATATAGTCATTAACTGGCACCAAATATTTAACATTTGTGACACCAAAATAATAGGGACCAATAAGGAACCATAATTTTCCAAAATATATTTGTGTTGATATTGAAATAACAATACCATTTTGATATGGTTTTAGTGGACATTTTTCTCCTCTAGAAAGTAAACAATACTATTTTGTAATTAATAAAAACAAAATGGAAACTGACTTACAACACTGACTTCAAAATCCTTGTGAAAGTCTGTACTGGTGATGTCACAAATGCTGTCACATCTGAGCGGGTATTGTCTGTAGAAGGTTCAGAAATGTCCATTTTAATCAAAACATTTATTAGAAGTAGTTGTGTATTGTTTTTATTTTAATGAATTACAGAGTTCTCTAAAGAATTGTGGTTGCAGCTCTCTTTAAAAATAATAAACTAAGTAAAAGCTAAGTATCTGAAATATACTATGAGGAGCTGATCTGCAAGGGATGTAGAAAATCTTGTAAGAGTGAGGGGAAACCTATACTTTATAGTTCCATCAGGCTTCAATAATGATGTTCACATAACACTGATGTAACATTCACATTTTCTCATTTGCTTAAAATGACCTACAAATTATAACTTCCTCAGAGTAGTAAAATGCCAGTGATAAAATACTACAAAAGAGAAACAAGCAATTTCTTATGCTTGTGATTATTTTTAAATTAAACCCTTTAGCTTCATTGTACTTTGGAGCAAAATATTTTCTTCCATTTCTCCTCACCATAAAACACCACCTACCAGACAATTCTTTTTCTTACATCTGGATGTTAACAGAGCACGAGTCAAGAAATTCTCACTCAACCCGTTCAAACACACAGGAAAATTTTAGAGAGAGATTTTTCAAAGAGATGTGGATATTTGTTCACTTGGACAAAGGTTGTAAGTGTCTGAAAAAAACTTTTTCTTCTTTCCCTTCTCGCTGTGCAGCTGGGAAGTACAGCATCTCCAGAAGTGCTCTGCTGCCTGTGGGGAGGGGTTCCAACTGTGCAGGTGCCTGAAGAGCTCTTTAACATTCACCTTGCTATGTAGAGCATAGAAATAGTAAGATTCATTTGATACAAGTCATCTGTATTCTATAATCATTTATTTCCCCAGCAAAGTTAACCAAATGAACAAAACACCTTGCCAAGAAATGCTTACAGTGATAAAAACAGATTCAGGTACAGAACTTCTTAAAACATCTTTTAAAATTTCGTATTTCTGACTTAAGAACTGGAACGAATTACAACAGAATAAAGCTATGTTTCTACCTCATACTTCAAAGGGAAACAAATCTAATACCAAAATTAGGTATGAGGACATATGGGCAGTCTATCACCTGACTACCAAACAACAATATCAAGGCTCACACGTTTGTTAACCCCAAGAGGTAAAACGCTGCTTTGTCTTCTGGAGGTCGTGCTGCAGATGAGTGCCTGTTACGAAGTTGATGCATTTTTCCATGCTAAGTTCCCTGGGGAATTCGAGCTCACCATCAGTAGAACAGAGAGAAAATTTTCATCTCTGTCCTGAAAGTCTTCCATATTTTTGTTTATCAAGTCTGCATGTAAGAATAGCATGTACCAGCAGCACAGCTGAAACAGTTGCAACAAAAGCTTGTCTTCCGAGCATCTACAGCTTAATTTAGTTAAATTTTATATCAAGACTATTTAGTTTTCAGTGACAGCTTGATCTTGTACCAACAGATCACAATCTGATAGAGACTGGCTGACATTTAGTGACATGATTACTGGTTACAGACAGCAAGCCCTCTTCAGACAATCTGAGATGATTAAGGGGACAGATCTGGCTGTTCTCTGATGTACTCTGCATCTCCATAGGGAGCAGAACAAGGTGGGGCCAAGAGACTAAAGATAAAGTAAGCTATAAGAGACACTCTAGACCTATAGAAGTTCTCACTCGCTTGAAGTAAGTCTGTTTGCAGATTCCTCCAGCTCCAAGAAAACATCTCAGAGAAGTTCAGGCGCTGTTTTTTGTTGTGGGATTTTTTTTTTTTTATTGAGTGGGGATTTGTTGTTGTTTTTTTTTCCTCCATCTTCCAATCCCACAGTCCAGAAGTTTTCCTTGTCTGATCCACCAGTTGTGCAGCTCACTGGTCCAATAGGAAAAGACAAATTAAAGAAAAAGAACAACAGAGGGGGATATTGAATGGGGGATGTGAGAGAGGTACAGAACAGTGTCCTATCAGATCAGATGACTGACTGACCCCATCAGCCTGCAAGTCATATTCTTGCTAAATTCAGCACAAAGTAGCCACAGGGATGCATTCCAGACAAGCTTTAGCTGAACCTCCATTAGCAGCATACTGCTAGATTTGATTAGGAGTAATAAGAAAACATCCTCTGGTTACTGTTTTCAAAATTTCCCTCTCTCCTCGACACACTAGGTATCTGTTTAAATGCTCTGGTTATGTGGGTAACAAGTAGGGCAGTTGTACGTCTATCTATGGCTGATTGTAGAAGCACCAAAACACAAGACAAGCTTCTTGTTGCAGCCTCTGTTTGCAAAAGGATGGTCATGCTGCCCAGTTCCATCTTTTATGCACATTATGCTCCTTACGGTGGAAGTGCAGAAACAGTAATACCCCTGCCTGCATTTGAGGAGGAAAGTGAGCAGTGGCTTACAGTCACAGACTGTCATTATTAGCACTGGAGTGGAAGAAAGCTGGCCAAATAAATCTAGTCTGTAAATATCCAACATTAACAGAAAAATCTAGATAAAAATATGGAAAAGAGTCAAAAGGAAAAAAAAAGGCAAACAAGCAGCGCAAAAGTCAAGACCTTACAAACAGGCTGAAAATGGCTGCTTCTATTCAAACAGAAGAGAAAAGGTGCTTTCCCTTTTCTCTCCCCCACCACTAAAAATCTACCTGGATGTCTTAATGAAGAAATTAAAGAGGTTATTAGAGGTAAAAGGTCAGTATTAAGAGTGAAAAGCTTACCCAAATAAGGATGAAAAGAAAAGACCATAAGATGTCAGGCCAACATAAAAAAAAAAAACTAACAGAGCTAGAAAATAATCTGAAAAGCTTCTTGCAAATTATGCTTGTCATCAAAACCAGGAAGCTAGACAAGAAATCATTGGGACTTCTCAATAACAAAAACACAGAAAGGGACAATATGGCCACAGCAGAGAAGCACTATGAATTCTTTGCCTTGGTCTTTATTGCTGACCACACTAGAAAGATACCCAAGCCCAGATCATTCCCAGTAGTAGACAGATGAAAGCAAGATTATCTAATATAAACACGTAGAAATTAGTAGATGTCGGTAAGCGACCAGGACTGGGTGACAGTCAGCCAGGTGTGCTGAAAGAACTGAACTGTGAAACCACAGATGTGCTGGCCAAGGTGTGCAACCTTTTGTTGTAAACAGCCACAGGCCCAGAAGACTGATGACAGGCTGTCAACATGACTCCAAAAAATGGAATCCCAGGAACTACCTCCAAGTCTAAATCCTGCTTCTGGCAAGTCACTAGAGCCTATAATAAGTATGATCACAGAGCACGTGAGAAGACATGGATCTGTTGGGAATGAGCCAGCGTGGCTGCTGTGAAGGGAAAGCCTGCCTCATCAGGCTGATAAGGTTCAACAAGGGGGGCAATAAACATGAGGGTGAAGGGCATCCAGTAGGCATAACACGTTTGACAAGGTTCCTCCCCAAATTGAGTTAAAGAAACTACATTGCCACAGGAGTGGAGGAGAGGTTTTTAATACAGTCTGAAAATTGGCTAAGGGACAGGAAACAAAACATAAGGCTTGAAGGCCACTTTTCAGCAGGAAAGACAGTCAGCAGGTCCCACAGGAAACCAAGCTGGGATCATTTTTGTTCAACATCTTAATCACAGACATGGACATTGGTGTGATACATGAAACTTTAAAGCTTACAGATGACAGTGAGCTGTAGTGGATAGTCAAATGCCATGTCAGTGGCATGAAAAAAAAAAAAGACCTCAAAATTCATTTGGCAAAGGTGACAAATGAACAGCAGGCATAGAGATGTGCAGTAACGTATATAGAAAAAAATGACCTAAACCATGCCTCACATTAATCTCAGAACCAGGAATTAAATTTTAGGAGAGTCCTGGAGTCACGGTTGACAGCTTTATGAAATCCTAAGTTCATGTACAGGCAGCAGCCAACAAACAGAAAACCGACAAAATGTTGGGCATTTCAGACAGGACACTGCAAAGAGAAAGGATGTCATTTTGCCGACACAGAAAACACTGCTGTGCCCACATCTTCATTAACCTGCACATCTCAAGAAGGATGTCGTGCAATTACAAAAAATACAGAGAAGGGCAATCAATATGATCCAGGGGATGCAGCAGCTGCCTTTTCTAAGGATTATTTAGAGGATTAAGAGACAGGGACTTCTCAGCTTAAAGAGGAGAATGTTGAAGGGGTATGACTGAGGTTTACAAAACCACAAAGTTTCAGTGCAGAGTTGTTGTTCATACAATACCACAAGAATCAGGGCACCTGGCAAAACTACCAGAAGATACATTGAAAACGTAGAAGAAAACCTTTTATGGAAGCAATTTAAAAAAAAAAAAATCTACATCTGAAATTTACAGCCACAGAGCCAGACTGCACTGGCGGGTTCAAAAGGAGTTTAAATTCATGGACAACAGCTTCATAAATGGATACTAGACAGATGAAACAGAGATGTACCATCAAACATAACTAATACAACAGACACTGGGAAAATGCCAGAAGAATGAACAGCAAGAATGAACTGTTAGCAAGCTCTCTCTAAATAGCATCACCTTTGCCACTGCTGCAAACAGATTACTGGGCTAGATGGGACACTGGTATGATGCAGGTATAGCATGACTATTTCTTATTTTACGCTTACTCTCTGCTGTAACATGAAGAAAAGATGATGTTATCGCTTTCTCTTTTCTTATTTAGCCTCAGTAATTACAGTTCATTCAATCTATACTCATAGGTCACATTCCCTATATCACCAATCACTCCCATTGCTGGTCTCTATTTATAGTCTTTATGATCTTGAATTGCAGCACCAAGAAATGGATGCTGTTGGCAACTGAGACTTGAAGTGCTCAGTGGAGCAGAAAGATGTGTCTTTCAGCGTCTGAAACTGTTTGCGCATGCTTGTGTTTCTCTTCTTCAGACCACTGAGATATAATTAATATCCAGACTGCCATGCATGGCACCTACAGGTTCTTTCTGTAGCTATTTGCCCAGCACTTGTTCTCCATCCGAAGTTGGTAACTGCAGTGTTCATGCCAATGTTGCTCCCCCAAACAGCTGCTGGCTCCTCACACACCACACCTCTACATTATTGATATTCTTAACTCTAAACCTATCCTCCAACATCTCCACAGTCCCCTTCACCTTGGAGACACCTGAAAGCATTAATAACCATTCTCTTCTCCATTAAGCACCTCAGCAATGAAAGTACTGCCTAGGCAGAACACATGATGGGGCCTAGCAGAGTTGTATTCCATATTTACTCCCACTTTGATAGAGAACATTTTAAAAATACTCAGAACAGTGGCTTTTGTTTGTTTGTTTACCATTTTTGCTGTTAGAAATAAACCTCACAGTTGTTTCCATTAATGTATGCATCTTTTGTTTCTTTATGAAAATGTTCTTCACGGGGTATCAGAAGCCTGACTAAATCCAAGATATGACATCCAAAGCTTGCTACCTTGTCAGTAAAAGGAAATTTGATTAGTTTTATGCAATTTAACCTTGCCAAATCCACAGTGACTCATCTCATTATTTTCTAGATGTTCATAAAGAGTCTACTTGTTCTAGTATTTTCCCTTCAGTTAAATTGATGTTAAGCATTTTGCCGTATTAAAACACATTTTGTTTGAACATAAAAACATGAAAAGCAATCCAGATAATTTTCTCAGTTATTTATTATATTACAGTCTATGTTATCTCCAAATGTTATCACCAGTGATTTCATATTTGTTTTCTGAAGTACTCAACCTGTCAAATAGAGCCAGAGGTAAAACTGATCGCAGCAGTTATGAGTAACATTCATCTTTCAAATTTTCAGACATACCTTACAGTCTGACTTCAGGAAGAAAGTGAAATATATAGAGATACGAAGAAAAAGAAAGGAATCCAGCTTAGTCTCATAAAATTATGAAGGAAGAAAAAAAGAAGCCAGTCTAGTATCAGAAGAAGCAAAGTATTTACAAGAAGTGTTATTCCTTTGTGTACATGGGGCCATATGACCAATCTTTAACCCCGACATGAACACAACACAGAGTGTTCCAGAATAATGGCATAATTAACTCAAAATGCCCACTGCAAATATAAAAGAAAAACACCTTCAAATATTCAACAAATAGCACCTTGCCACAACTATTGTTATCTGCTGCTGCCAATCAGTATTGTTATGGTTGTACAAAGACTCCAGCGCACCAGACTGTCGCTAATTATGTATATTCAAGTGATTAGCAAGCACTTGTTGCCTCGTTCACACCACCCTCCAAACAGCAGCCTTTGAGAGGAGAATAGACTGCAAATTTATTGAGAGAACACTGTTAATCCTTTGGGGAGAATGTAAATGTAAACAGGACTACTCTACATCAAGGTGCTTTGACAACAAAAATCATCTGCATAAACACATGCTCAACAACAAACAGGTGTTCTATTTCACAACTAGCGCCCATTTGATGCTTTCAAGTAAGCATTATGCACAAACTGTTAGAAGTACTTTGAAACCAGCTGCAATTACTATAATTAGCTGTTTTCCAACACTTTGTTTTTTTTTTTCCTCTACCTGTTCAGTATTGTGTTGGTTGCAATCTGTAAACTCAAGTGAAACTAAGGTTCTAGCCTCTTCTTTAAAGATGACTAACCTTTCAATTCAGTTTGAACTATGATAAATTCATACTTATCATTAAAGTGCCACCAGTTATAAGATGATGTTTGCATAAAATAACTTAACAGTCCTACAAATGTCAGGTCACTCATATAACACTCATCATGAATAGGAAAACAAGGACAACTGCCAAAATAGCACCATAAAAATAGTAAGCCTTCAATGTTCAGGATTTCCCTTTTTAACAGAAATGTCCCCAGGAACTAGCAAGATTTATTTTTAATAACGAGAACTTTACTTCTAGTTTTATCAGACAATGGGTGGTGAGAAGTCTTGCATGTAGACAGCTACTTCTTCTGCTATACTTCAAGTGAATGTTTAAAATAATTATTTGGACAGAAATGATGTGTTTCCTCATCTTTAGTGAGTACAAAACACAAAGCACCTCTATGCATTCTCTATAATTATTTAAATTATTTATTCAAGTGTCTGACCATTCCTTCCTCAGACTTTCATGGCATCCACATAGCTTTTTCTTTTCATCAGTTACAAGTGCTCTGCCCCAGTGATGCATTTCCACAGGTAAGTTCAACATGATCAATGAATATGTCTAGCTGCCTTGTCTCCAAAGTCAAATTCTAATGTACTAATTTCACAAGCTTGGCTGTGCCACCTATAGATAGCTAAAATCTGATTCTCCTACCCTATGATTTGCCAGATTTTAATGACTGAATAATTCCATATTCAGCATCTGCTGAAGGATGATTTTTTTTTTTTTTTTTTCACAAATGAAAAGCTTAGCAAGCAAAGAGTGGGACTGCCCAGGCAGTAAGAACACAGCTGGGAAGAAAGGCTAAAGATGATAAATACATAGTAGTAGGATAAGGACAAGCTGTAGGCAACCAAAAGAAGAATGCTTTTTCCCCTTGGGTGCACCAGGAAAATCTGTGATCAAAGTACAGCACCTTTCCGAGACTGGGAGACAGTCTTCTGTTCACAAGCTGATTTGACATCCTCCACCAACATCAAAATATACCTAAGGTCCCTCCAATGCTTCTCCATCTGTAACAGAAGAGTTCTATTTTGGGGGAATATCCACAATGAGTGAACTACAGAGTTCTAGAAATTTTTTACAACATTCAGTATTTTCATTCCACCAATGTCTGCTCAGCTGGAAATGATACGATAGCTTCAGTTTTGTTGGGCCAGCCAAGCAATACACACTATTCATAGCAGTTATTCCCTAAGTGACCAAAAGAATGAGTAAAGATATTAATAAAAGTTGCAATATTAGACCTTACACAAAAATGGAGCATCATCTATCTAGAAAATTCCAGGCAAACCTAATTTTTGGGCTTCTTCCAGAGAGACACGATCCCTCGAGTAGTCCAAACAGAGGATGGCAAACCAACTGTTGCATGGTTTCCCCTTTAGCTCACACGGCACAGGTCTACATGGTGAACCCAGTAGTTTCAAGTGTACAAGCAATCTCCACAGCAACGTGGAATTTTTTTTCTCTGCCGTTTCTTCCTTTAACTTACAGAAAAATGTGGTAAACTACTGAAAACAATAAATCACTCAATCTACAACTTACATATCTAAATATGAAGAAACACAAGATCTGGAATTACCTTAAGCTTTTAGCGTACATTAACAGTTGTATGTATGAGAAAGTTGTCTTGTATCACAGTAATCTTTATGATTTGTATTCCTAGCTCTTATGCCATGATCTCAAACTAAATTTCACAATAAAGTGCACTTAGCCACTGAAAAAATGCAACCACAAAAAATCAACCATTCCTTCAACCTGCAGTAAGGCAATTCAAGGAGCTAACCAGGAGAAAGCAAGCAATTTCTCCTTTTTATACAAGGTATATTTTTCTGCAGTTTAGTACCCGCACCAACACTGTTCACTTAGATGAACACTGCTGGTAGGGCAAAAGATGAAGCAGAAATGCATGTGTAAAGGTTGCAGTGAACCCATCCTCCCTGCTTCTAGAGAGAAACAGATTTTTATCTATCATAATCTCTCTGTCTCAGCAGAGAACAGATATGTGATAGCATAAGATAGTCCATTTTACTTCAAAATCAGAAGAGTTAAGAGTCAGTAATTTGTTGCAGAATTTCTGATGGGAACAGTAACTTCTACTGTCACCACATGAAGGGTGGAAAGGGGAGAATGAACAGCTGTGAGATTCTTAAACAGCTCCAGCTAGATATATGAATCTGGTTCAGTTATTTTGTTGTCAAATAAGTCAGCTATATGCTAAACAGAAAATACAACTACAAGGTCGTTTACTACTCACTCATACCATCCTCATCACACATGAAGTTACACGCAGACATACCAGCTTTTGTTTGTTTGCTTATTACTCTTTGTTAGACACAAAGGAAACTAATTAGGAGAAATACTGTATTGAATCCAAACATGAGGAGGAGAGTAGAGCCTGGAATCCTATTTACACACACAAGCATGTACTGCTCCTGAGTTTCAAGTAAAAACCATGAGAGTGAGAAAAAGAATAGTACCTAATGGGAGGTCTTTGTGGACATTACTATCAGCATTGGCACATTGTTTGATATTAAAGTTGTACAAACTAGCAACATCCTGAAAAATGTATGCATACACTTACATCCACTTTAATACAGGATATATAAATACATATATAAGAATGCATATGAGATCAACATGACAGAAACACTTTGAAAGCATGTTTTGAATGAATCAAAGAAAAAACAAAGATAGTCATCAGCCATGGGTTCCAAAGAGGAAAGAAACAAGTATCATCATAGAATGGAATCATAGGATATAATTTTGACATTAGATCATTTTGAGTTTTACAGCAGTACACTTACCACTAATTTACTGCTTTTCTTAACACTCTTCTCTTAAAACCTCTCTTTCCAGGAATGCTGCATCCAGATTTCTCATTTTCTGCTAAATGTTCTATTTTTGCGTTTTTTGCTAAGTGTTCTAATGAAAGGTGAGATCGTCCTAAAAGCAGAGTTGGGCAGATGAAAAGGACAGATTTTATTCTACAAAGCTGATGTCCTTAGCTAGTGCTCCAAGCAAGTCTCAGACTATTGTTCTGAGATCATACTCTTCCTGCAAAACAAATACAGTAATTACTAATGCCAATTACTAATACTATCTGACTAGGTCAGATCTAACTGCTGGGTTCCCTCAGGTAAACTTTAGTCATCTTTAAGATGAACAAGTTTCTCCTTCAAAGGACTGAGGTAAGCAAGCAGGGTGAAGTCTGAGGGGGAAGATCAGCCCTACCTTTCAGAACTCCAAACAGTACTTTGTTAGCTAGCATCCATCAGGAGTAAAAAGATGAATGGGCCAGAGCATCACACCTACACAGGCCTTGCATGTATTGCATTGTATTTTCCATATTACTTTGAAGCCTTCCTGTTAAGAAGAGCTAACTTGCAGTGACAGAGGAATTATGGTAGTTATTAGAATGCTAATACAAGCATGGGCAATCCAACTGTGCTCAGTATTCTCCAGAGGATGTAGACCACAGTTGCAGCATGTAAGCTTTGGTGACTAAACATTAGCCAAAGAAGTGAGAGTTGGGAGTTTGTCTAATTGTTGGTAAGGGAAAGAAAACCTTTCAGAAAGTATGTCTTTTACACAACTTCATAGAGGTTGTGTACATGACTACCTACTGCAAAAAACACTCCATGGTTCATCTGAGCAGAGATCCAAAGAGTTGCAGCTGACAGAATGGTTGACAGAGCAAGCTAAGAGGCATAGGTAATGGCAGCAGACACCAGCCCAGTTTTGGAAATGACTATCAGTGAACAAAGTTAGCAAGGGCAGTTAGAAAGGCTAACAGAAACAACCTGGCATGGATGATGCACTCTTCAAATCAATATTCCAGATCACTAAAGCCCAGAGAATAGTGACAATTTGAGGTTACAACCATCCATACAGCATTGGCAGTTGGGAATAATGCATCATCCAGCTACTAGGTAGGACTACTTCACAAACAACAAATCGAACGGAGTACAGGTAGAGGAACAGGATTAGTGGCTGGTTACTTTGGCAAGCCCTCACAGCTGAAGATTTGTGTTGTGACTACTGCCAACATGATTACTGATACTGTTATGATTCTATTGTCAATGGTTCAGACCTCCCAGACTGATTTTCCATTGTCTTTTCCTCCTGTTTAATGACCTGCTATGATGGGGGAAATAGCGCTTAGGCCACCTAGAAAGCATAATTTAGTATCCTGGCTTCCTAGGTAAGAAATTAAGTTAGTGATGTGTAAGTGTTTCCATTAGGACCCCTCAAGTACCTAACAGGTTTTTACAGAAGAACTGCATGAACTGCATCCTTCTCCAGAGACCAAGCTTCTGGAAAGAGCACACTCCCCCTGGAAAAGCTTGTGCTTTAAGTTGTGTTCTCTGGATGCCTCCATAAACCATTCTTACTAATTTCCTGCAAAAACAAAACAAAGAAAGATCACATGCTTACAGAAAACACAGATACACTTCAAAATCCTTCTTCAGCATATTAGGTACTCTGCTGGTTTTCTGTTTATCAAATAAGCAATCTGTAGTGGTTGGAACAGTATTAAAAACGAGTGAACAGCAGTACTTGTACAAATACTTAAAATATGTACACTTTCAAAAGCAGTCTTTTAAACAGGTCCATATTATAACTAAACCAATATAGCACATTTACAACTAAGGCTGACTAAACAAAATTACTTATGCCAAAATATCCATAGCAGAGCTAGCACACTGCAATGGAATCTCCTGTGATTTTAAGTAGCCTTTGTGGTACTCACTTTCACAACTCTAGTACTGTGTAAAGCTATTGGTGCTCCTTATATCCTGTTCCCAGAGAGGATAAGGCCTGCATGTGGCTTTCAGAGCAGTGCCCGAGCATGATGTCATGCTGGTGTAGCGGGAGGAGAACACAGAGTACCAGAATGTGCCAAACCCTCTCATTGTGCAAGGGAATCAACACATGGATGCAGGTTGAAGTCTGGATGTGGACCAGTAAGATTTTTGGTTACAGTTTCACTCTGGGAGGCAGTTGTAGCAATAAGGGGTACATCCACCTCTGTTACATGCAATGTTTCAAATGTAAACATTAGCTCTACAGCTGAATTCCCAGCTTACTCTACTATAAATACACAGAACAAGAAATACAAATAGCTGACCTCTAGTAAAGCTAATAAATCTCGACGTGTTGACTTCCAAATACTTTCAGATAATTCTCTTCCCTTCTTCCACAAAATACATTTGGAGTGACATCACTACAGTTTTAAACAGCAAACTACATTTATGACCCTGAGAAGTTAAACAGACGGAGGAACCAATGAATGAGATCATCTGGAGGGGTGGGGGGGAGTGTTTCTTTTCACAAATTACCCCCACTTTTTTTTTTTTTTTAAATTTTTACTTAAAAAAAAATTTGCATCCTAAAGCTTTTTTCCAGTCTCTCCATTATGTAACAGTTCTTTAGGAAACCGCCAGCTACCCTGACAACTGGGATGTTTTGCCAGAGCGGCTTTGTCTAAATCCTAAAGCAGTACTTGGCTATGCATTGAGCCCAGTGGCTGCCTGTGATCTGAATGCCAATGAGGAGCACTGCCCCTCTTGTCTGACAAGTCAGAGACTTAAAGGTCTATTCGAGGTCAGCAAACTGTCTGGGCTACTTTGGTGAGCTTACAAGACAGAAACACAGCCAACAACATGTCCTTTCCTTCTAGTGCCACAGTGGGCAAAGAGCGTTTAATGCACAACTGTCATTACATTTTATTTTAAGCAGAAAAAATATAAATACTCTTCATGTTTTGTTTCTGTTTGGTTTGGTGTCTTACTTGGATTCCCTGGATCATTCAACCCCCTAGTGGACAGGTATGAATGAAGACTGATTTACTTGCACCTTAAATTCAACCACATAAACATATATACCTAAAAATTCATGTAACAAGAAGATTGCCAACAATTAATATCGACATACAGAATGCATCCAGTTTAATACATGTACTCTAGTGCACTGGGTTTATATCATTTGATTCTCCAGCTCTCCAGAGTCACCATACAAACAAATCCTATTTGCACACTTAAAAGTACTATTTTTTGTTGTCCTGGTTGCAAATCACGAGAAATACTGTAGCAGGCTAAACTTGCTAAAAACCCCTCTTCGCTCAGATTTGTTACAAATATCTTGAAATCCTCTTTTTTTGACAAAACATCTTTTAAGATAGCAATGGGTGCATAATCCATCAACATCAGTAGTTAAGAGGAGGCAGCCAATTCCAATCTTTCATATCATTTCCACTTTTTGGTGGCAGAGAGATAATTATCTGCTAGTTGCACAAAATGTTAACTTATTCTCTTACTATTGCTTTTGATGTAAACAGTGAAATCTTTTTTCTATTGTTCTGCTTTTTTGTAAGATCTAAAATGCACGCCAACCTTTTTAAAATATTACAGCTAATACTATGAGTTGAGAATTTTCTAATCGAAGAAACTGGACTGTTCACATTTCTAAGTTTACCACCTTTATTTTGTAATTGATAATTGAAGTTTAAATCATTTTCAAGGGAAATTTCAGTTAAAACATTCTGAATTCTTAAACATGAGCATTTTTCAATAACCCCAAAAGGAATGGATGTCTTGATTTCTAGGATAATGAAGATTGAAGACAACTACATTTCACATGAGATTCTAGTATTTTCATGCATGTTGACTGAAATTCCACATTACAGTGTATTTATCATACAGAATTACAAGAAATAAGGTGATGGAAAACTGTAATGTATCTACCGATTTTTAGAAAGAATTTTGATTTTTGACATTACAGTTCAAAAATTACTGAGAAAGTGTACAGTTGCTCATTAGTTGTCAGATAAAACTACAAACCAAAGAGGAAACAGCTAAGAGCATAGCTTTGCTAAAACCAAAGTTAAGTCTCCCACTGAAAAAGGTTGCTATTACATTTTTGAACTTGCAAACTGTTCCCTGTATAGCTACATTAAGAAAAGAATTTTAGGTGATATATTTTTGGCATATGATCTTGTGAGGGAGGTTGCCTTTTCACTTTATTTTACCTACAATAATTCATTCATTCTGAATGTTACTGTGAGTAGAGAAAACTGCTATGGAGTAACAGTTATGCATATAATAAAATTATGTTTGATATTCACCAATAGACATATGTGTATATTTAAGCTGCATAAAAATTATGAAACAAGTTATACAGATGCATCCTTTTAGGAAATAGGTAATTTAATAAAGCATACTTTATATTCTTTTCAACTCATTACCTTCATTACAATACATTAACTTTCCTCAAACCTCAAAGTGTTCACCCTAACTCCTAACCCATAAGGGCATTCCACAGACACATTCCTAAACAAAGCTTACACAGAACTCACTGAAAATATTCCCAGGTCTGCCTCCCAGCTTCTCAGTCAGGCTCCCACTACTTCTATCACAAATGTCTGCATAGCAAGAGTCTCTTACACCAGTAATTTCCTCTTGGAAAGCTCTAACTTTGACAAGACAGATCCTCGATTTCCATTCAGTCTTCCATGTTCTCAGATTTTTGAGATCTTATGGAAATCTTACTTTCTTGTGAAGTGCTGACCTTCCTAATTCAGTGTTGTAAAAGAAGCTTAGATCTCAAAGAACAGCAAATGAAATTTAATCATCATTAATGTCAATTTTGACATGAGACCAAAAGACCAAATTTTCATTAAATAAAATACTGTAAATAAGTTTTATGATTCTCCAAAGTGATCAAGAAGGTCTTGTATGACCATGGAAAAGCAACCCTTTTCTAACGAACTTCCAAACCTTGTAAACAGCAGGAGTAAGTTAATGGAAAAAGAATAAAATCAATAAACCCTGCATCAATTTGTGACCCCAAGTCTTCAGCCATGCTTCCAGTATTGCTGAAAGGCACCTGCTTGACACCCCTTACATACCAGCGCGCACCTCCAGGCTGGCAGTCGGCTGATGAATCACTCCCTGGCTGTGGGCACTGACAGACACGCTCCCAGAAGAAACTCAAAGCTTTCCCCATAATTTGAGGCAATCACTTCAGTTTCCTGGTGCTCTTGTCTTGGGGTGGATTCCCCATGACATTCAGACAAGTGAATTCTCAACGTTTGGCAGTTGGTTTGTTAAACCAGGACTGCGCTACTAATTCATCTTTGCAGCTGTTTGCTTGCTAGCGGATATCAGGAAAACCCCTATATTAAGTGAAACCCATTAAGAAGAATACCATAATAAAATAACTGTCCATTTAGATCTTCCCCTTTAGTCTATTCTCCTCCTATCATAACGGTGATGGAGAAACAATTTTATGCATTAACTTCGTTTACAACACTCTCAGTACATGGCCGCAACCTTCAGAACAACAGAAGCAGGAACACACAACAGTTTCTAAACTTAAACAAGCTCATATGCTAATATAGGAATTAGACCAAGTGGTTTATCAAGTTTCTTCCTGCTGAAAGACAAAGTAAGAAATGTAAAAAGTAACAATCTGCTTTCATTCAAAGCAAACCCTCTTTGCTGTCTCCACCATGCTTTCAAACCTTTAGCCTTTATGCTTGCTTCTGCTCATAATTCAACAGTTGCTACTTCGGCAATTTTTTCCTGAGCAATTCTTATTTCAAGAGTATGTAGTTTGATGTAATTCTTATTTCCTTAGTTTTTCAAAAAGAGATCCAGAAAACTGCAAATTGAGTAAATTAGTATAAGCTATTCTCCAGAAGAGAATTAATTGGCAAAACTGTCAAAAGAGGTTTTGTACAAAAAAAAAAAAAAAAAAAGGAAGGACGGAAGGAAGGAAGAACGGAAGGACGGAAGGAAGGAAAGATTTAGAAAATTACATCTCAGAAATCAGAGTTCTGTTTTTGTTTTCTTGTGGGTTTTTTTTTCAAGAATTAATAAGCATTTCAATCAGAAAGAAATTCAATTGATACAGACTAATCAGGCTTACAAGTAACACTCAATAACAAAAAAGGCAGAAAAGTCAGCTTTCACAATGAAAGGAGGGCCATTAAACAAAGATGCTCAGGCTAACAAAGAAGAAAGCTATCTGTGAAAAACTGCAGAAAGACTTGAGACAACACCTTTCCCCGTTCTGTATACTCTTCCCCAGCATCAAACATCAGCTAGTATCAGATGGGATATGAATTAGGCTGACCATGGATACTATTCTTACTGCCTTCTTAACCTACAGGTTACTTCTGTAGATCCAACCAAACTGAGATGATGATAAGCTCCAAAATTAGTCCATTCACGCTGATGTTTCAGAACTTCGACTGTCACAGGATTTACTCTGGAGATGGATTTTGTTGAATGGTTTGTGTTTCCTTCCAAGTGGCATCTCCTGAATGATCTTTCTAGGCAGGGTTCTCCTATTCAGAATTAAAACAATTTAGAGAGCCTAAATTCTGATCCTTACCTATGTCAACAACTCTAAATCCTTGGACATGGAGGCAAAGCCTCTCAAAAATTAGAATTAGAGTGTTTTCGGATACAATTGGATACAGGTGCTGTAACCGTAAGCGTACTTCAAGAACAAGGACCGACAGACAGATGAACAGTTGCTCACCTACATTCAAGCCATATTTGCTTCGACACGCAATTTTAGAATTAAATAAGGTGCCTAACTTCCACATGCGTTGTATCAAATCAGCAAAATTGACCAAATATCCAAGTATACAGTAGAAAGTATAATCTACAGATGAGATGAATTTCAGGATCTGATCAATACAAGAATATCCTTGCAAAAAACATACATATAAAAGCAGAGAGAGATGGCGGGTGGAGGAAAACCACTGATATTTATAGCATTGAAAAAGAACCTCTGCAGTTTCATTTTATTGATGGCTAATTCTCTATCCATAGAGTTCCAGTATAAATATTACCATCTTCACAAACAACTATGAGCACAGTTATAATTAGTAATATAAAGTCCCTCCTAGATTTCTAGGTCATGTTCCATTTTCAGAGTTCTCAACTTTATCTTCATAAAAAGAGGCATCATTATTTGAGAAACTCCCTGGTAATCAGGGGCTGATCCCAAGAAAGCAGGATGTTGATAAATCTTGACTCTGAAGTAGAGGATCATTAAAACAACCAAAAGGAAACAGACTGATCATTTAAACAGATGTTAGGAAAACCAGTAAAATAATGCGAAAGAGATTAGTCACATTTTACATCTAAACAAGTATTTGCAGTGGAACATTGAGAACAGTGGGACAAGAAAAAAAATTACAAAAAAAAAAAAAAAAAAAGCAAGAAGCTGGTTTGAGGTCTGAGGCAACAAAACGCTTTTGGGCAGAACAAGGTCCACTGGGACCAGACAACTATCCAACACTGGGAATAAACCACTATTTTAAATAATACTTCTCTACTAAGCACGTTGAACAAGTATACACAATCATTTCAAGCTATCTCCTTCCAAACCCACCAGCCTGATTTTTTATTTTTATTTTTTGAACTTCACACTCTCATTCTTGCATTAATAGAATAACTTGAGCAAAGAAGTAACAACTCTGTTACTCCATACCTACAGAGCCTTGCTAGACACCATGGAACAAGAGCACAAGCTCTCTTCTTATACTTGCATAATGAAAAATCCCAAGTGATATCTATCATTTTCTGGTCATCCAGACTGCAGACTTCAAGGGTGCTAAACAAGACGCTGGACATATTCCTCCCTTGTGTGCTGATTACTTACACTAACTGTCATACCTTACACGTTATTTTGACAGAACAACAAGTCTGGACTTCTTGAGCATCCACAAAGAAACCTCCTCCCAATTTCTTTGCTCAATTAACATTAGAAATTTTCTAAAATCATACTTGGTAAACAACTTTATGACCGATTCGTCAAAATTAACATCATCTCATTCAAAAAGGAAACAAATATAAAATTACATATGTATTTACATATACATTCATTCTCCTATTTAAACATATCCACATTCTAAAAGCCCTTCGAACACTGTAGTGGATTATCTGTAACATTTTTGTCAAATAAATGAAATATTCATATTTAGATCACATACACGTAAATTAGAAGTCTTATATATGCCTTTTGAACCAGTTTTTCCTCATAATGCAAATTGTTTCATTTAAATTCAAGGAAGAATACATCAGCATTGTTTAACCTCTCTACCTTCCTCCTTATCAGCGTAACAACCATCAAAAATCAGGGAGCACTAAATAGCAACGTCACCATAGTCAAAGAATGAAAAAGCAAAGAGGCACACGGCTGCCACCACCTCCTTGAGCAGGAGGAACCTCAGCCTCCTGAGCCAGTTCCCACTGTACCCGGAGGCAGTCTGTCCGCTGATTTAGCTGAAAGCGAATACAAGTTGAAACAAGTTGAGGCAAGAAAGTTATTTCTCAGGGAACTGGGGAATGCTACACAGTCCTGCTGTTGTACAAAAACATTATAGTAATCCTTCTGTTGAAAAGCTCTAGTTACTAGGCTTTGCAATTTGACTTGGAACTTGCCATTTGGCAGGGGATTCACCTGGTGTCAGAGATGTCTGTAGGAAGAGCCACCCAAATTTGAAGAGTATTTATAAATAAATAAATCACTTCACAGCTGCTAAGACAAGACTTGTGATGTCTGGCAGCCCAATTCTCCAAAGGCTTGTTACGCAGACCATTTTCTCTCCTGACGCAGGGACTGACCAGGTCATTTCCCGCAATTGCTCCTTCTGACAATCAATTTTCTGCAACAGTGCCAGGCAACTAAATGAGAGCACACTCTTCCTTGAGCTCCAAACATTACCTTTAATGATGTCCAGGTAGCATAAAGACTAAGGAAGCAGTCCAAATGGAGTAATTCAACTTTGGACAAATTCATTGCAGAACTCTGAAGGTAATGGGGCGGCAGGAGAAAAAACACAGAAGATGGGCAGAGAGGGCAGGTGGCTGGCCAGAAAGTTGAGCTGAGTAAAATTCAAACCAGTGACAGAAATAAAGGAGCAGGAGCTGGGACTCCCATAGTCTGAGAAAACAAAGAGAAAGAAGAGGGCCAGTTCTGGAGGGTATGAGAGCAAAAGAATAGCAGCAGGGCAACCAAGAGGAGAGCATGAATACAGAAGGAAAGGAAATGTGGGATTGAGTCGCAGGGGAAATAAAAGCAAGTGACAAGGTCAGAAAGCGCATTTCCCAAAAACAGCAGAACTTAGGGGTCCTGCATTTTCGCATTCTTCTGTCAGCGAAGAACTGTGAAAACCGCTGGAAGTAGTATTCATCCCCCTCTAGTAGCTAGTTGTCATTATAGATAAGAGCTTATTACAGCTACCAATTACATATTTCAAGTGCAAATGACTGTTTTAACCCAAACTGAGAGATGCTATAACTCCATGTGATATAATCACATTTCAGTTTGCTTTTAAATAGGAAATCACATCCAAAGCAAACTCCATTAAAAGGCTGACTCATTACGAAGTGAAGTACTCAACAATTTCAAAAAATACCAAAACAAAAGCTGCCTATGCAGGATTAATTTCAGGTACATACACTTCAGCAGGGTATCTCTGCTTCTGTCACTGAGCAGGAAGCTACTCAGTATTTCCTCTTTTATTCTTCACTTAGGGGTTGTCCCCAACTCCATTTCATATTCTCCATTCAAATTCTCAAACTCTGAATTTAAGAATCATTATACACAGTTATGTATTAAGAAGCTTACTTTGTATGCATATTAAATATAGAGCCTTAATTTTGTATGTATATATTTGACAGCAAATCTTCCATATTACATTACTATTTACATACATTTTAATTCATGTTTCTATTTCAAAGAGTAACTGTTGCTACACTATATTTTTCTTCCATTTCTGTATCTACAGATCCCAGGAAAAACAAAAACAAAACCATCAACAAAAAAATGGCAATTACAATATAACAGTATTCACTGACAGTATCAAATAACTGAGAATTGTAAAACAACAGGAATTGCTCCAGCTCATACATCATCTAAAATACGTGAGTGTATCTTTCACAGTGTTGAGCTGCTGAGGTAAACCTACAAAGAAAATGGGCCATTTCCTTTTCTTATTTCCTGCAGTTCTGTATTTTTTTCCACAGGTAGCAAAGAGTTGGAATACAGAACTTCCCTTAAATTTTACAGAACTGCAGTACAGAACTTGCAAACATCACATTCCACCCCCAGCCCCAAGAAAAAACCCCAAACCACAGAAAAATGATAAACGCAGATCTGTTCCTCAATGAGAAATGTCATATGCCAAATGTGACATTTTAACATTTGAATGTTTGGAATTATTTCAATACTGAAAGATGAAAGGCTGATTTAAAGAGAAAACAAACAAATGAATATGAAAATGATGCTTTCTTGCTTTCTGCTATTTCTAATTCCCTAAAAAAATCATTACGGGGCTCCTATTAGGCAAGTGAAGTTTATGCTCTGATCTAACACCTTCATAAAGCAATCAGCAACAGAACAGGAATTTATCCGAAATTATGCCAGTCTCACATATGAAACTATGAGGATGTTTCTTTCATGGCTCTTTTTGTAAAAAAATGCGCTCTGTGTGTTATAGAATATGACTGGTCTGATGTGCATTCTCAAAACTGCAACCTTATCTTCTTGAAGAAATGCAGTTGGTAAATTTGTTTCTCATAACAACTGATTTTGTATAACAAATGACTTCTTTTCTGTTAGTTTCAGAACATACCAAGTCTTACCAACGCAAAGATGAGCACTCAAAGTTTTAAGCAGAAGCCAATGCTTTGTCACAATTATCTTTATAATGTTACAACTCGCTGTAGCAAAACCACACCTACAGAACAAAGGGGGGTCCTGGTGGCGACTAATTTAAGTGCGATTCATCAAGGTTCCCCTCCCTCCTTGGATTTACACAGCTATCTGAAACCACTAAGATAAACTCAACCTTTCACTGTAGCATATCCTTTGTGTTCTGCATGCAGATGCTTTTATTACCACCCCTTAAAATTGTTTTTATCATTTGATCAAGATACCATAGGATTTTGCAGTAAAACAGTATCTGGTGAAGAAAGAAATGTATCAGAATGATCTCTTTTATCTGGCTGATGCATAATCAATGATCCACCCTCTACAGATGGCTATGAAAGCATCCAAAAATGCTTAGATGTGAGAGTTCATCATGTGCCACAAGATGCTTTTTTCTTATTTTTTTTAATTAGATTTTAACATACACCCTCCTTCCTGATCACTAGTCCCTTCAGGGCTCAAGCAATTTTTAACAATAACTAACTAGATATGTGAATGGCTTGACTGCTGACCTCGTCACATCTGGCACCACATTTATGCATAGTAAGTACACTACCGCTGATTTTAGATGCAAGTATTCCAGAAAACAAACACACCCATTTGCAGGCAAAAAGGCTAAAATAAAAACATAAAAACATCTCGTATATACAGTGCACCAGGCTTATCAGGACTGAACACATCTGCCTCAAACACGTGTACTGTTACCAGGTACTCAACCATTTTCTGATTCTGAAAGAATAATTTATTGATTGGTAGATGAATTTTGTCAAAGTCTATCAAAACTATCACCTATAGGTTACAGAGATGTTTCTAATTTAACAAAAAGCAAAATCATTAAATGTTAGACTAAGTAAAAGCAATCCTAGACTTTAAACTGCTTCCACTTATTTCCATCTGTGATCACGCTCTTACTACCACAGTAGTGCACAGAACTAGATAAATAGGTAAATAAATATTTATTGGAGGAAGTCCAGTTCTTCCTCCAACTTAACTTTATTAGAAGTTTATTACATCTATTAAAATATTTTCATGAGTAATTCTTAGTACTTGCTGTAAGTCTCATGTGTAACGAAAGAAAAATAAACTGCAAAACACAATTCCAGTAGTAGAAATCATGCTTTGGTTCTCTTTTCTAATCAAAAACCTGCCACAGATTCTGGAAAAACAAAAATATCATCTGACTTGCACATAAAAAGTCAAGAAACGTGTTAAAGTTCCCTTTTGGCAAAAACTAATTATACAAGAAAATCCAAATGACATTGTACATAGCACCAGATTTGCGGCTGGGTGAAAACAGCACTCCCAGTCTCATCTTTTCTCGGGATGGTTTTTGCCCCACTAATTTCATAGCTACTAAGACACAGTTTCTCATTTACTCCCTCCAAGCAATATGGGATTTTCTCTCTCTCTCTCCTTCTCTCTCTCTCTCTAAGCATCAGCACAGACTTCCACTCTTTTGTCAGAAAAGGATGGCCACATTCAAGCAATAATCGTCACTGTGCTTCTTGCAATAGTTTTAAGACCCCTTCTTTGTTCTGTAGGCACAGCTACAGGCTCTATGACAAGACTTCAAAAGGGAAGTTGCAGCTACTTTGAATTCAGATTCCCCAGCAATGAAAAACTCATGAGGAGGAGTTCCTTTAGAACCAAATGAATAAATCCTCATTTTACAGTAATAAAAACCTAGCATCTTCAGTTCCATTTGGTAGTGAAATACAGACAAAAGCATGACTGGAAAAAAATAAAATAAAATAAAATAAACAAAACAACCAAAACCACCACCAACCTTATTCAACTCACAAGACAAATCCAGTACATAGTTAGCCCCCTTCACCATGCATCCTATACTTTTTACCCTCATCAAAAGCAGCTTTGTTGTATATCCTTTTTCTTCTCCTCCAGCCACCCACCTCTCCTCACCCCCAGAAAAAGCAACCTTATCCCTCAATTTTCTTCTCCATTTTCACAAAACATTTTCATTTTTCCCTTATTTGTGTGTCACTATCACTAAACTTCACATTGAGTTGCTTGTTTCACTTATTGACGCTGAAATAATAATGTTTTCATGTTTTCTTTAAGTTACAAAAATAGTTAAATGAAATTTAAATACAGTTAAAACTGATTGCTTTTATTAAAAAAGAATTCATTTATTCTAATACAGTCTTTACATAAAGCTTCCTAAGGTATGGCAGAGCCATCTATCAAAAAACATGATAGAGAACAGAGGAGACTGAGAAATTGTTCCAGAAATACTTCTGTCCTCCTTTTTATGACATAATAAATTACAATAGCTTATTAAAATAAGCTTCAATATATTACATACAGGGGAAGAAATGTGCTTTTTCTACCAATCTTTCAAAAATGCTCTTGCTCCTGCTTTCTAGCACACACTGCAAAATATTCAGCAGCAAGTTTCATGTTTCGCAAAATAAAGGTCAGAATGCACAAAATCTCAATTAATGCTATGAGAAGCAGAGATGAATTGTCTGCTCCACAGTACTCAACAAATCTTACCAAGGCACAGCACTATGCTAGTAATATTTTAAAAATTACTTATATATTAACACCTTATTTCACATACAATGGAAAAGGAGTTTAAATTGTAGTAACAAAGAACCACTAATAGAAGAAGTGAAAAACTGGGGAGTCTATATTTAACTTGGTGCTCAGTCATTAGAAAGGTGCCCCATAACGACCATATGTTACTCAAATATGTTATCACACCTACAATTTCATCATATGTCTCCCAAGAAATTAATTAGCTCTAACTTTTTCAACTTTGACAAAAATGTCTGCAGTAAGTCAGATTACTAGCTGTTGCAAATGCTTCAAAATTCAAAGCTTCCCTCAGCTTTTATTTAACCTTTTAATTACTATCATTGAACAACATTTGGAAGGCAGATGTTCCTTTTTTTTGCATATGTAGTTAATAATAAAAAGACCATTTATTTTAAATTAATATTACTTTTCCAACTACAAAAATGCTACAAAGGCAATCTTTTTATATAGCAAAGAACAGAAACATCAGTAATGTTAAAACGTCAGTTCCCTTAACATTCCCTTACCTCAATGTCCCTGGACATTGAGTAATCTGAAGAGAATGAATTCTAATAAAAATTGCATAGTGGGATTCATTTGTACAAAGGATTGGGAGCTGACTTGGACTCTAAGCTGATCCAAATATACTGAAGCAATACAGAAAAGTTTAGCTTTCAACTGCCATCTCAGCTTACAAAAAACAGCAAAAAATATGTTTAAGATTACATGATGAGGACTGATTAATTCCATGTTTTTGAACCAAATAAAATATAAGGGGAAAATGTCAGAAGGACAAACCACCAAAAAGAAATGACATACATGCTAATCCAACAGTACACCCTAGACTACCAACCTGACAGAGGGACTCAAGCTTATCTTACAGATAACAAACAGCCTTGGTAGATGTCATTCACTACCACATCTGATTTCTTTTGTTGTAACAACTACAAAATATTTGCAAAAGTTAGTCCAACAGCCTCCTAAGTTTAAAAATTATCCAAGAAATCATACCTACATAAGAAACATTAACACTGAATTTTTTTAATTCAGGCATAGAAACAAATTCTAAATGTTTTTACTGTAAAATACTGGGAAGATTCACTCTTGCTACCAACAGAAATTAACAAATAATAGAGTTAATATCATAATCTAGACTCCATTGTTAGAAAGTATTAAGCACAATAGGATAGGGCTCTTTGAATAAAATCAGTACTTCATTGTATAATCAAATATATGAAAATAAACAGATTACATCACTGTTGAAGGTTTACATTTAGTTTCTTCAAGAACTTCTATATAACACCATTAACCTTGCACAGAATTACCAGCTAAAGGTCCCATGAACAAACAAGTCATTCAATCAGAAGCATGAAACAATAATGTTTTTACCAACAGACATTAAAGGCTTTTTCTTAATGCAGCATGATGTAATATGCCATCATAGGAAGTAAAACAGCTAATTCAATACTTGATTTTTTTTTCTCCTCCACGCTCGGAGGAAGATTCCTATCACTTCGTCCACAGCCAAAACTATCCTATGTGCAAGAATGTAAATTTAACCACGCACACACATGCGTTCACATATAGAAACACTAAAATGGAATACATTTCTGAACAGGACAAAGATAATTATGCTGTTCCTGTGGTTGCCTACAAGTGTTATAAACTTAAGCAATCAAAGTTAAGTCAAAAGTTAAGACGAACCCTGTCTTTTTAAACTCTGGGGGGGAAAAATCACATTTAACAAACGCTAACTCCTTGTGCAATTACATCATAACCGAATTAAAAATAAGAATAAATAAAAGAAAAATGTCTTTCAAAAAAAAAGTAATTCAAAATCTCATCTGCATCTACACACTTTCAAATATTTTAATCCAGTAGCTATAGCTATTTGAAAGCATTAATTCAATTGTCTTTGTATATCTTTATTTTTATTTCAACTTGCATGAGATTTTCTGTATGCTGGAATTGCTAGAAACCAACTAGTAATGTGAATCCTGAAATGTAAACCTATCTTTCTCTGTTTTTCTATAGAAATGTCTGTATTTTTACTTAAGTAAAAGGTGTCACTATGATGTAGTTGTAATTAAATCTGCTTTTGTATAGTTGGCTACACAAAATACAGTGGGCCAAATGTAGCTAAATATATCTAAATATGATTTCTATACGGTAAAACATACAGGGACAACATGACACTGCAAAATTCACTTCAAAATAAATATTCAAAATATTTACAACACAAAAAGAAAAATTTATGAGTGAAAAATTCATGAGTACAGCTGTATTATAAATAAAATACACAAAAAACCATACATTAAAAATGAATAGAAAAAAAGTGCTGCCTAGACAAACCGACTAAAACCAGCAAATCATAACTATAAACCAGCAAACTTCAGAACTTATTTAATCCCACACAAATAATTCCCCATAGCTTTTCCACACCTTCTGCATCAAAACTAAACCAAAATGTAAGCTTTATCTTTGTCTTAAAAATAAAACTAGAAAATATTAAATTTAGAAGTGTTGCTGTGGTGTCTTAGGGAAACTACAGTTCAGTCAACATATGCTCCTATTTTTGAGCTAGCTTCTGCAACAGAACTGTATTTTTCATAAGGCGGTGCAATGGAAGAGAAAAGAGGTGAATTACGGGAGAGTTTTGCCAGAAAGCTCAGCCAACAAAAGAGACTAGGGAAATTAGGTGCTCAAGTAACAACTTTATTTCGTTCCCCCACAGCTTTTAAATCCAGCAGCTGATATCATCTGTGCGTGACAGAGCCGCAGCCATCTCCAGTATGTTCCCACAAAATCTCTGAGAGCAGACACCTAAGTGAAGGAGGCACAGGAGGAACACCCACAGCAGACAGCAGAAAAAGTTGTGCAGAGAGCTCACAGGCAGGAGTGCAAGCAGCCGTACAGCAGAGGCGTGTGGTTCCTGCCCCAGCGCCGTGCCACCCACCCCGCACAGCAGCCAAGGGGGCCTTTGACCAGCAATGGCCTGGAGGGAACTGCGTTCAACACCAAAGGGCAGGCCGACCCGACTTGACTTTCTGCAGGCTGCACTGCAGCATAAGCAGAATACTTATTTTAAGAAGTGTTCATTCTATTTGTTGCACTTCGAAGAAAAGAATCTTTCCACTCTAAGAAGACGACTGGGATGCTTCTTATTGAAATATAAAACTGCGTTCACAATATCATTCTAATGATCAGTCTGCAAACACTGTGGTATAGGCACAAAGACAGGCTTTCCTGTCCTCTGCAGACAGGTGCTGACTGACGTCTCCTTAGGAACATTCTAAAAAAGCAGATGACACCTTACTGATAGAAACCATACCTACCTTCAAAAGAAATCATTACACAGGCGTCTTTTACATTCCCAAAAGTGCTTTGAAGGTAACATAGAAAGAGCTGCGTTACATTAAAATACACATATCTTTTCAATATCCATTTCAAAAACAAATCTTGTGTGCTGGGTATATGTACCTATTTTTTTAAAAAGCAAATTTTAATTTTTACTATCATCACTAGTTTCCCATTTCTGAGGTCACCCACAAAAAGAGGTGCAATGAACACTGAAGAAAATTGTTTTCATTCAGACTGTTGTAAGTGCATGGACATGCAGCCCAAAAATCATGACCTCCATGAGTTCCAGCTGCCAAGCAGAGCCATGTCTTTTACACAGTAGCACAACATTTTATTTGGTACTCACAAGCAACAATCCTTGTACTTCTGCATCAGTGATCTTATGACAACCATTAGCACACATTGTCCAGCTTTTCAGTTGCTCAAGACCTTTTTCATATTCGTAATTGTAATTAACCATTACAGTTGCATTCATATTTGAATTTCTAATGAACACATGTAAAAACATATTTTCTTGATATACATTTATATTATATGCAAGTCCTAGATAGTCTTCACAATTCCTCTCATTTTTTTATTCTTTGAACAAGTTCCTTCACTACAAATGCCGATCAAGTCACCCTTCTTGCCCTCCCACAAGACCCATGTGTCAGAGGACGTACCAGAAAGGAAACCGCCAATCCATCATACAAAACATTTCTAAGAAACAAACATCTTTTACCTCACTCTGGAAACCCAGATCCCTGATCACAAAAATGAGTAGGAATTATCTTCATCTCTTTGAACCCCAGTCTATGAAGCCCAAGAAACCCCCCACAAGATACCACACAGTGATCAGCATACCACAAGATAGCCTACGAAATAATTCCTTGTCCTGAAAGAGAGGCGACAACACCCAAGAACTGACCTCGTTCACAATGAACCAAGCACCCCACACACCTATCCATGCAGCCACGGGGAGCCCACCGCTCACGCACCCCTGGCTGTGGCACAGTAACACCCAGCAAATGGCGGGCATTTGAAGGAGAACACCCCACGCTGCTGCAGGGCCGGGCAGATGTGGGCATGGCCAGGATCACAGCAGGAGGCCAGGCACAAGGCACTCCACAGCTCTCCCAACTTCAGGGGCAAAATGAGACGTTTCACACCAAAAAAAAGTTTCTGAAACTGCCCCAGTTAAACTCTCCAGATGTAATTTCTTTTGTAGCAATCAGACTTTGCTTGTTATTTCATATCCTAATCAAAACAACACAGACAAAAATAATTTGCTTACTGAAGACACTTTTTTTTCTTAAAATCTGCCTTCCCATCCCCTTCCTCTGCTGCGTGGTGCTGTCTCAATAGCTCGTGACATCACCAGGCAGCTGTGCCCACTCACCCCACACAACCGCTGCACCACAGCCCCCGCCCGGCCCGAGCGGTTGGAGCCCGATTACAACGCTTAAGATAGTAGGATGGATATTTCTAACGATAAGCACGAACCCAAACAGATAGGCTTTTGCAAGTGCAATGGATAATTCTTAAATCTTTTTAATCTAAAAATATCTTGGTGTTCCTACATATTTTGGCAAAAACAATCAATACTACTTGACAAAATGCTTGCTTTTCTATTTTGCACCTGCATTCTTCTGCTGTAGAAGTATGTTTCACATCAAGATTTTTATCACCAGCTCTCAAGGAGGGCTGAATTAGAGTAACAGCATTTCTGGAAACCAGACCATCACTATACTGTGAGATTCCTTTGTGAACATAAGTAAGCGATGAAACATCACATTCTAAAGAACACTTTATGTTTCTGTCTTTATTCCATGAACTTGCAATTAAGTGAAGAGCAGAATTCAAAATTCTTTTCCATTTTTAACATTCACATTTGACAAATTATGCACATAAATATTCATATAACTTTGTAAGAGTTATAGCACATAATTTTTGTGAGTAAGCTATATAAGTGCAACACGGTATTGTTTGAGGGCAGCCCCTAAGTACCTGTTTAGGCACCACAATACTTAAGAGACAGCCCAACGCATAAATGTCACTGGCTTCACAGAGGTAATACATCCAGAATGGGAACAGTAATCTTAGAAAAACAGGCAGCCACATACTTAGCAATGTATAATTCTGGTATCTGTATTTTAACAGCCTGGCCATTAGAGATAGGGGCAGAGAGAACGCAGGATGCACTACCGGCCACTGATGTCACTGATCCAGGCAGAGTAACAACAGGAGCATGGCAGAACTGCAGACAGGCCTCCTCTTCCGCACTCTCCTCTGCTCCTCACACCCTGATCAGGTGGCTGCACAGGTCACTTGCCAAGCACAAGGCCCAGGCCTGCTCTGTGCAGGGTGCTCCAGCCATGGGCAGGAGAGATGTAGGCAACCCATACAGGCCTGAAAGCAGAGCCTGTGCTCATTTGCAAGGCCAAGGCCTTTGTCCAGACTTCTAGCATTACCTGTCACCCTACGCTCAGTCTTCAAACACCTCTACATAAAACGCAGTCTCATGTTAGCTTGGAATCTATAACTTTAAGGAGAAAGTAATGCTGCAAATAAGGCTGTAACAAACCAGAGGAATACACTGGCAGTGATTCAAATGCATCTCAGCAGGGCTCAGCATAGACATCAAAGACCCTTACAGGCAAAACCTCCTGCAGAACATAAGCATTCAATTACATGATACAGTAACATTGCAGAGTTTAACTTCTACAGGCATTCATATTTTTATCTAAGTAATGTTTTGCTGTACACATAAACTGTTGAAGGGTGATCGTAGTTTCATGTATATTCCTTCTCTCAGGTATTTAAACACAATTTCTGTCTCATCATTTCAAAGTCTGAGGCTTGATAATGAACTTTTAAAATGTATCAACTAGCAATCTTTTATTATTACAGATTAAATATTTAATACTTTTACTCAGTATCCCTGACACTCCCTTAATGTCACAGTCACAGTTTTCATGTTTCTAATGTGAACTAAAGGGATTTTACTTACAGCTTCAGGTCCCACAGTTTCCTCACCATCCCAGACCTCGATGGCTGTACTTCTAAGCTTTACTTCTTGTGTGGCTAGGGCCACAGCCTGGTCCATTTTTAGGTAAGTCTTCCAGCTCTCATAGCAAGAAAACATAGTCAAGGGACTATGCCATAATAATATCTCTGCACAAGGACCAAATTTGTAGTTCAGACATTTGTATCAAACCGAAAACAGTATCTGGGTATGGTTTAAAAAAAAAAAAAAGGAATACTTGAAAATTTGCACAAGTGTACTAATTCAAAAACACATCCTTTATATTTCATTAAGCAAATGTTTCATTACAGAAGGGAACAATTAAATACAGCTCTTCACATTGGTATGTTTTCCAAAGAAATTACACCTATCTAAATGAGTTTTAAACAAAGAAAAGGCAAAAATTTTTACTACAAAGTTGGAATGAGTTAGGTCAGGATTCAAAACTACTCCAGTATCATCACCTTACACTACTTCAGTGGTGTTTTATGTACTGATGCACTTATCTACTTCAGAAAAATTCTGTAAAGTTAAACTGCAAGAAAGAACTATTAAAGTAATACTTAGGTTAGGGATTTTTTTTGATCCAGAAAAGTTATTTATGCAAAATTAACATACACATTAAAAGGAAGAGTCCATAGCATCATCTAGACTGCTTAAAGCAATGTCAAACGGGCCACTGGACACTCATCCAGTAAAAGCAATTTGATTTTGAAATAAATATATGAAAAATGAGTAATGCAGTATCACCAAACTCTGCAGCCCCATTTATTCTATGCCTGTGTTACATGGTTTTTGGAGGACGCACTTCAAAATTCAGAAGTAGGTTTTGGAAAGCTAACTCACATTCCCGAAACATGACCCATTTGGAAAAGTAGAATTTAGCAGATTATGGAGACCTTCTTGTGCCTGGCACCACAAACAAAGCATTTGGTTATAACCACAGGTAAGAATAAAAGAAACTTTTTTTCACGGTACTTGCAGCAACCAAAAACAGATTTCAAACTGTTTAAGAGGAGATGTGAGAACAAAGAATGAAAAAGGAATTTCACATTTTACATAGAACAAATGAAATAAAAAATCTCTGCTGGCTAGTATTCTCAAATTTAAAAAAGGAAATTTGAAAAAAAAATCAAAAAAGGGACAAATAATGATCAGCTGTTGGAAAAATAGCTTTAATGAGCACTTCTAGCATCACATTAAAACATCCAATTTGCTTAATAAGTAGGGAATGTGAGTCTCAAACTACAAAAGAGCGTGAAATGCTGTGCTACAACAAAAACTGTACCAGAAGAGGACAGAATGCACTGAATTTAAGTAGAATTCTATACAG
Organism: Penelope pileata; assembly: GCA_013396635.1. Taxonomy (NCBI): domain Eukaryota; kingdom Metazoa; phylum Chordata; class Aves; order Galliformes; family Cracidae; genus Penelope; species Penelope pileata. The sequence continues at coordinate 764,740 of WBMW01000788.1, forward strand.
AAATGTACAGTAACTTCCCAGGAAAAGGATACTGAACATTCTATCTTCAGCTAGCACTGCACTGCACTTCCAATTTCCAAAATAATCCAAGCCCTGTAAAGTAAGAGCATACCTATATATCATATCCTGAAGGAGCTTGGCTGATGTGGTTGCCGAGCCGCTCTCCAACATATATGAGAAGTCGTGGCTGTCAGGTGAAATCCTTGGTGACTGGAAATAGGGAAACGTCACTCCCATTCATAAGAAAGGGATGAAAGGAGGATATGGGGAACTACACGCCGGTGAGCCTCACCTCTCTGCCTGGGAAGATCATGGAATAGATCCTCCTGGAAGGCATGTTAAGGCACATGAGGGACAAGCGGGTGATCCGAGATACGCAGCATGGCTTCACCAAGGGAAGGTCGTGCCTGACCAATCTGGTGATGTTCTAAGATGGAGCGACGGCATCAGTGGACAAAGGGAAGTCGACTGATATCATCTACCTGGACATGTGCAAGGCCTTTGACACAGTCCCCCACCATATCCTTATCTCTAAATTGGAGAAAAAATTGGATTTGAAGGGTGGACTGTTCAGTGGATAAGGAATTGATTGGAAGGCCACAGCCAGAGGGTTGTGGTGAATGGCTCTATGCCCCAGTGGAGGCAGGTAACAAGCGGCGTCCCTCAGGGGTCTGTCTTGGGACCGGTTCTCTTCAATAACTTCATCAATGACATCGATGATGGGACTGAGTGCACCCTCAGCAAGTTTTCTGATGACACCAAGCTGAGTGGTACAGTTGATACAATAGAAGGAAGGGATGCCATCCCAAAGGACCTCAAGAAACTCGAAAGGTGGGCCTGAGTGAACATAAGGTTCAACAAAGTGAAGTGCAAGGTTTTGCACTTGAGTCAGAGTAATCCCAGATATTTATACAAACTGGGAGAGGAACTCCTTGAGAGTAGCCCTGCTGAGAAGGACCTAGGGGTCCTGGTGGATGAAAAACTGAACATGAGCCAGCAGTGTGCTTTTACAGCTCGGAAGGCCAATGGTATCTTGGGCTCCATCAGGAGAGGGGTGGCCAGCAGGGAAAGGGAGGTGATTGTCCCTCTCTACTCTGCCCTCGTGAGGCCCCATCTGCAGCACTGTGTCCAGGTCTGGGGCCCCCAGTACAGGAAAGACGTGAAACTGTTGGAGAGGGTTCAGAGGAGGGGTCACAAGAATGATCAGAGGGCTGGAGCACCTCCCCTGTGAAGACAGAGACTTCACCGAAGCCTTCCAGTATTTAAAGGTGTCTTAGTTTCTAAGAGAAGTTATTTTTCTCATAGTGTCTGGTATGAAGCTATGTTTTGGTCTCAAAAGAAAAATAAAACTGATAACACCTGGCAGTGTTGAACACAGCCAAGGACATACTCAGGTCCTCAGCTTCTGCTAGCAAAGCAGTTAGGGGGGCACAAGGAGCTGGGAACTGGGAGGGAACAGGACCAGGGCAGCTGACTCAAACTGACCAAAATGCTATTCCATGCCATATGACATCATGCGATTTTTACAGAAGGGGGTTAGCCAGGAGGAGGGGTTGCTGCTGGCTGGGTATCAGTAGTGAGCCTTTGCTCTGTGCATCATTTATTTTTTTGTATATATGTACTGGTATTTCTTTTACTTTCTTTACTATCTTAGTAAACAGCATTTATCCCAACCCACAACTTCTACTGTATTTTTTTCTTAATTCTCTCCCCCACCCCATTTGGGGAGGGGGGAGGGTGAGCAAACAACTGTGTGGGACTTAGCTATCTGCTAGGTCAAATCACAACAAAAGGGAAATTATAAACAAGAGGGAAATAAACTTTTTATAAGGGTAGATAGTGTGATAGGACAAGGGGGAATGGTTTTAAGTTGAAGGAGGGAAGGCTTAGATTGGATGTCAGGGGGAAGTTCTTTACTGAGAGAGTGGTGAGGTGCTGGAAGAGGCTGTCCCATCCCTGGAGGCATTCAAGGCCAGGTTGGATGGGGCCCTGGGCAATCTGATCTAGTACTAGATCTGGAGGTTGGCAGCCCAGCCTGCAGCAGGGGAGAGTGGAACTTAATGACCCTTGGGGTCCCTTGCAACTCAGGCCATTCTACGATTCTGTGTTCAGAAGTCCTCAACAATGGAGATCAGGGAAAGCTGGGAGGTGGCAAGAAGAGAAATGAAAACAAACATCTACCAGAAATAGTGTTTCCCGTCTGGTACACATTCCTAGCTATTCACATATTAGAACAGCTGCAATCAGTAAGTTCTCTGTGGGCTTTGGAGCTTCTTTAGTCACTGGCTGGAAGGCAAAAAAGGAAAAGGAGTACTGGCATGAGGGGCCTTCCTTTGAGGGCTATCACAAATCTTTTTGTGAATATCCAGGAGCTGAAGATGTGAACTTAATGGCAAAATTGACTGCCTTATGGACAAAATAGTTTATTTTAAAAAAATACTCCGCATTAAGATCTCATTTGCTGGCCAAATCCCTGCTAATGTAACTGTCTTGTTCAAGAAATGCATCAGTCTCACAGGAAACACCCATCCTTACTAGGGCAGGACCTGGAGGAATTCCCTCTCATGGAAGAATTCGCTCTGGGTTGTAAGGACATCTCCAGCAGCTTCAGATCTCTGGTCGGGCTGTTGCTGCCTGCTAAGTGGAGCAAGGTGAACCGCTGTGTGAAAGCAAGCAGTCACATGTAGCTCTGCACTCCTAGGAATTATCTTGCTGGGTCTCTAAAATCTGATGTGTCTGACAGAGGTATATATGTCAGTAAGAAGGCCATATAGAAGTTCCCCAAAAAAGAGAGGTGTAGCTGCTAAAGGTTTAGGATGTATGCAGGAAATATGTATCACATTAACAGTCAGGGACATGGACATACCGGGCGCTCTCTTATGTACTTTGTTAGGGTTAAGAGAAAGGCAAGGAGGGAAATAGCTCAGAAATGTATTTCCCATACAACCTCACTCACAAAACATTTGTACAAAAGGTACAACCAAGGCAACCACAGCACCAGGATGTCCCTCCTGGAACATCAAATTCACTTCCAAAACTAACGCAGCACTGCACCACAGAACCTTTTTTTGCAAACAAACAGAAGAGAAATTGCTTGCTTTTCTTTTAAATTATTACTAGTACAAATTTGAAAGGAGACCTCTCAAACACAAATAAATGCACTGGAAAGAATATCCAACTAAAGCCCAGCTCCACTTTCAAACAGATTTTGTAAGCCTCACACAATGTATGAATCTACCAAGAACACCTTATAGCACAGGACACAAGCAAAGACTATCTGATCTTGCAGCAAAAGAAGAGCTCTATGGTGATCAGTGGTCAAAGATTTAATACAACATCACTTAGGGTAGCTTCATCACATCTGGTAATTCAGAATATCAGTACATTTATTTTTCCCAATCACTACATTTATTTTCCTCATGTGAAATTACTGTTCTTTATAAAAGCAATCAGACACTGACTTTTTTCCAAAAGTAAAATATTAAAAAAGTACATCCTTTTTATTTAAAAAGGTCAGTGCTTTCTTTAGAAAAAAGACTACCAGAACATCCCAACAGCAACAAAAGATAAAAATAAAAAATAAAAAAAGCCAAGCAACTAAACACTATTTCCAATTTAGAGTATAAACAAACAAGAAAATCTCAGCAAAAAAGAAGCCAGTGGCAAATTGAATATGATCTGTTAATAAAAGATAAGATCACAGTAACACTACTACAGTTCACGGAAGTGAACAGATTAAAAAAATAGATATGTGAATATTATTCATCTAACATCCCAGAATAAGGTCAGACTCTAGATCACAGCAGTGCTACCACACATTAAAAGTTAATCTAAGCGCAAAAAGCATTATGCCTCAGATTTTTTTTTCCCAACATTTTTAAATGATGGAAGGAAGAATAACTCTCTACTTCTTATACCTTTGGATTCTGTTTTACTGATAAGTAAGTTGAATGTTACAGATAACTTATTTAGGTATAATAAAAAAAAAAAAAAAACAGAAAAATCTATCTTTAGCATCTGTGCTGGTTTTCTTTTTTATAAAACAGGCAAATACATCTCAAAAAATACTAAGAAAAAACAGACTTTGGAGTATGGATACAATAATGTTACAAAAGAGACAAATATCATAAATATAAATATCATAAATATCATTATGCTATATATGAACAAAGATATTGTCTGTAAATCAAGGGAAATAACACAAGGAATTATTCCTCTCTGCTAAGCAAAGATAAAAGCTCTCAACTATTATCATTTACAAATGCTGAGCACTACTAAATTAGGAAGAAAAATGCTACATTGAAAAAAGCCCTATGAGAACAACAAAACTATAAAGTTTGTGTTTGTTCATAGAAAACATGACGTTTGAGGTGAATACAATTAAAATAACTGGTGAGGTTTAGTCTAGAACAGAGAATATGGTAGGGAATAAGAGGGAGGCGGAATATTATATTCTTAAAATATGCGACAGTCTCATAAGGAGGACAGTGATTAATTGTGCTTCACATCTACAGATGGCAGTACAAAAATTGATCAGCAGGGAAATCTAGATTACATACTGTTAGAAAGTTGGTCCAAGTAAAGTTTGTTAAGTTGTAGAACAACTTAGTGTCAGAAGGTTGCTGGAGCTTTCAAGAACACCACAGATATCACGCAAGGACTTTTTTCTGTTTTTGTCTCTGCATCAAAATGGGGACAGACAACTAGCACCCAAAATCTCTTCCAACACAACATTTTTAAGTCCAATAAAATGTATCAATACATAATCTAAGTTGGCAGCCTTGTTGAAAACACAGGCCAAGAATTTTGAAGTTAACTAGTTATTTTGGTAGATAATTTGCAACATAAGGACAGCTGTACTAGTTCACCTAGCTCAGTGAGGTTAATGAGGAAGTGATACACTTTTCCATTTTCTTATTGAGAAATGCATAGTCAGACACTGACCTGCATCTGCCCATTAGTTCAATAAATATTTTTTATACGCATGGAAAACTCTTTCATCATCATAATTACAACCTTGAGAAAAGTCATGGACCACTTACAAACATTATACATTTACATACTACCTAAATGTTAAGAAAAGTCAGTTTGGAGAAAGATGTCTATTTTGTTTTTAATTGGACAGGAGTTACACTGCTTATTCCACTCAATTTTACTGGGGAAAATATGGAGCACCCCTCATTCCACCTGGATCTTCAACAACACCAACCAGAGCTGTTCACAAAGGAAGAGTCTGCATCACACCTCCTCCAGCCTGGCAACAGAAACAGCCACAGGAAGCAGTGAATTCTGTCTGAACTATAAAACCAAACTCTAAACTGAATTAAAATAAAAAGGTGACTTTATACAGGTACCTCCTCTTGTTTTCCAGTCCAATGCTCCAGTTTCCCAGCTAGGGAAGAAGTCAGCCCTCTACTGTCTGCCTTCTGTTGCCCATCATTGTTACTCTCCTCAACCTTAAATACAGGTAATGATTTCTGGGAGGTGGGATCAAGAATATTCAGTACACTTGAAGGAAAAGTTGAAGGAAATGCCAGTTTTCCTTCACTCAGTTCCCAAACAACATCTCAAACCAGCTACAAACAGAATAAAAGTTGAGACAGAGACAAGTACAGAGCAACACAAGCCTGCTGACCATACACAGCAGAAAAATAAAGGCCAAAACATTCCAATTTTATTACAGAACTAACTCTGGCATAAATTCAGGAAAGCTGTACCCTGGAAACCCAAACACACTCAACCAAGGAAACAAGATTTCTAAAGCAGAGAATCACCCAAGCAGACCGTCAACCCCGCAACCCGACTTCAATCTAACTCTGTGTGTCCTCTGGTTGTGAACTGTATTAAAATGAGGGGAGGAAGTCTTCCTTTTGTCTTTGGCAAAAATCCTTTCAGAGTCACCCTTCACCCAACACAAGATCCTCGACCTGGAGGGGTAGCCCCTATCCTTTAGGGATCAAGATCCTGTAGTATATTGTTTCAAAATACTGCAAGGAAAATGCACAAAGAAAACACACGATTTGCATAAACAACCACTTCCTCAATAACTAGAATTCAGTACTTTTCAAAAGAAGATGTTGACAATGTTTTGTATTTTGTTCCTATTTTGTTTAGTGCAATCCTACTGAGTTCTTAAAAAAATCCAGTTTCTCCACGGTGTGTTTTTAATCTTCTACTCCTGAAAAATAATGTGTCACTACTTTTAATGATCATCCTATAATTGTTTTCTTCAAACAAACCTTGAACAAACAATACAAGGCTATTCCTGCCAACTCACTGACCACAGGTCAGAGCATGTAGTAATCCTGTATTTTTAGCACTTGAGTACTTTTCATTGTTATGTACTGTTCAGCAAAAATATTTAGTAGTGAGCACAGAACTGTATTTCAAAGCACTAGTCAACATGTAACCTGAAATAGTATACCACACAATGCATTTACCTCTTTTATTTCCAGAGATATAACTTTTAAGCATATGTAACATAGTACTGAAAGTATTTTGTTACAAACCGAATACACAGAAATTTCGAAACACACAAAAGAAAGCTATAGGAGAAAAGACACTCAGGGGGTGTTCTGGGTTTATTTTTTCATAAAACATAGCCCAAGGTAGCTCTGAATTTGGCAGAATGGATACCCTCTGATAAAGTTTTGTTAAACAGAGTTTTATCTGTAGTCCTAACTGCATCTAATTACACAACAGATCAGCAGTAGTGCCTGTAAAATCAACTGAGTAGAAAAACTTGACCAAGAAGTCTGTGAAGCGCAGTCAATAGCTACATGTCTTATCTCCCACAAATGAGAGGAAGGCATCTAAACCTTGTTCTATCAAGTCTGAATGTGTAGAATGAATAAAAATATCTGTAAGTATTTTTAAAAAGAAACGTAAAAACAAATGATTTTTCTCAAATGTTGAACCTTTAAGTGCAGCTGAATTGCATTCATAAGCTTTTCTCCCTTTTATGAGGCATTAAGGAATATATTCAGCATAACACTCATTATATTGTAAGTGGAAGAAACAGAAAAGCTGCAGCTATCAATACATGCTTGAAAATGTTTGAGGAGCTATTCATTTTGCCTAAACTTGTTACCCTGCGAAGTGGAACTAGCTGATTCTTGGCTCACGACAATCTCATAAAATAGGAGACTGTTTCTTTGTATTTAAAATGCATACATTTTAAAGTTGTTTCTCATAAATCTTAGGCAGCTCTAAAAGTGTTATTAAATGTCACGATTTTGACTTTTCAGCAGATAGAAGGGGAAAGGGTTTTTCAAATTTTTCACAGGAAGCATTTATACCCACGTATCAGGTTAGGTGTCAGTGAGTTGACTCCATGAGGTAAATAAATAAATCATTTTCCATGCTATTGAATGCAGAGTTTTCCTTTTTACCTAATAAATCATAAGGGAGGTGGAAGAAAAATAAAACACACACCACCATCAACAAAACAATGCAATCTACCAAGTCCAATACAGCACTGAGTACCTTCTTCAGACAAAGTTAATTCAGATTGATGTACGTTAATGAAATGTTTTGCATAACACAACATCAAAAGATAGATTCAGATAACAGATATGAAAGCTTCCATTTCAACTGGAAGTCTGTGAAATTTAAATCCGCCTGAGGTGTTTCCAGCACAAGCTTTTGTAACATTAAGGCTAACACTAGTGCAAGTCAACAGACAGCACAGCAGACAGAGCTGCTAGTTCTGAAACTCCAGGACTCCTGCAAAGTGACAAAAAGTAGTTTTATCACATAGAAACAGGTAAGAGCAAATGTTCTCAGAGAAAAGGAAATCCATAGTGTTATCATTAACTGTAGGTTACTTGCATAAAATGATTCTGGATTTTTATCCACATCATCTAGAATGACCTATTACAGATTAAATCAACCAGTGGGAATGCAGTGGGATTTATTTTATTTGTCACATCTAAGGATATACACAAATTATAAAATAAATGAAAATACATAACAATTAAGTACTGTACATAATCTGCAATTTTTAATTCCAATCTTTATTCATTAATTATCCCTTACTATCTGCAATCTTAACAGAAAACAACCCAAAACCTTCAGCTTACGCATACTGAAAAAAAATAAAAACGAACTAGAAAACAAACCAAAAACTCCTCTGCGATTATGATCTTCTCTGAGCCACTCCTCCACTCCTTATGGAGGAGTGTGAGGTCCCATAGCTTTTTTTTTTTTTTTTTTTTTTTTTTTTTTTTTTCGGGGTTTTAAGTGGAACCTTCAGGTGTTCAATGGAGAGACTCTTTCAGTTGGTGCATTTTGCTTGTTCCTCCAGCTGCCCAATGGCATGCTTTCCATGACAGATGCTCTGGCTTCATTCTTAACATATGTTCCAGATGATAATTCCGTCTTCTTTTCTGGATAACTTTAGAGCCAAGGGGTTTTTGAGCTGTCTAATGAATCTTGGCATCTGTTATAAATTCATTCCATTTAATACGTAGTATTTTTCTAAGGCATTTGCTTTCAAAGGCATTTAGATGTCTGTACCTTTGTTAGATTTCCAGCTTTCACATCCATATGTTGAGATGGAAAGAAATATCTGAGTTGAAGTTTCACACTCTGGTCTTTAAAGCACGGATTTTTTCATGACTGCATCTAACTTCGATGGTAAACGAAACTGCTGCCTTGCCAATTTATAACAGTAGTTGTGCACTGGAATCCCCAGATGACAGGCACCTTATTCCCAAGATAGATAAATTTATTCCCTTCTTTTATTTCTTTAGTTTTTAGTGTAGTGTTCAAGCTGAAAGTTTCTAGGGATTAATTATATTTGCTTAGATTTTTTGTTGTAATTACATAATACCATTGTATAAATAACAGTGAAAAAAGAGAGCACTTTTCTATTTAACTTCATCTTCCAGTCACTGAAGGACAAGGACATGTTGGGGCATCTCAGGAGTTACTGCAATTACCTTGTGATTTTCCTCTGTTATGGAAACTTCCCATGATCTCATAATTAATTAAAAATTACCAGCCTCTCCGATATAAGTATTCAGTATTTTTTCCAGAAACCCTATCCTCACACCAAAATTTCTCTAGTTTTTTCTTCTCTGGTGTTACTGTATCCATCAACGCTTATTAGATTTCCATACCAAATACACTGGCATTCCCAGCCTAACCAACACATCTTTCAAATAGATCTCCATACTCTGTATCCTTCCCATTTGCATCAACTACCCTCTGCCCTTGTCAGGCCCATTGCCTGCTCAGAACCCTGCAAAAATAGTAACATTCACCTACAACTCCTTCAACCAAGTTCATGCAACTGTGGCCAAGGGAAAGGCATAGCACAACTAAGGACAGACTTTCACAGTGAGAATAATTAACAGGAGTTGAAGTAGGAACCAAAAGAAAATTATCTGTAAAACATTCTAATTCTTCTTCTTTTTATCATTTCAAACCAGAAATAGAATCTCTATCTACAGTAGAAGCTGAAACCACTACCGAATATTTCTCTTTTGGAAGTGAAAGCTCTGCACAGCACAGCATGAGCATAAAGGCCATTTCCTTGGAGACTGTGCTCACAACAGACTTAAGAAGTTCTCCAGATTTGTTCTGCTCTCCGTGTCTGCTCCATATCTCAGGCTCCACAGCACCTTGCACCAAACTGTAGTTGAAAAGGCACACCAATACAGCTAAAATTCAGAAGAAGATGCACGATACACTTCTCACAGCAAATGAGGACTTAAACTGCCATCTTTAGATGCAGTCATATCTTTCTGATTTTAACTCTGCAAGGCTTTACGTACACTGAATTTATATTTAAGATGATGGTGCATTTTTAAGCACCATTCTCTTCTTGTGTGGTACATTCTAAACAGCATTTAATGATGCATTCTTCAAGCACTGGATTACGATGCATCATATTTTCAGTAGATAATTGTTGATATTTATCTATTTTGAGGAAAGATTAAAATGTTAACAAGTTGACTCATTTCTTGTTTTGTATATCAAAAAATATGCCTAAGTCAAGGAATATGAACACATTTTCAAGGAGCGCCAAAGAAAACAAGATATTTGGAGCATTTTTAAATATGTTGATTGGCAAAACACAGAGACTGCAGTGAGCCACTCTTTTTACAAACTATGCAGCTAATCAGTTTAAACTTTCTTCTACACTACAGCTGTAAATACACTGACATCAACCATGACTGGCTTTTAGGGACAAAGTGGATTGGAAGAAAGAAAAGGCTATTAATATTCTAAACATCTAACACAAGATCATAATTTACTACAAAAATGCAAACACCTATTGTGAGGCAATTTACAAGTGACAATATTTGTACTGAATATAAAGACCTGCGACTTTCTCTCTGGGAAAACTCACTATATTATAGAGATATTTTCCTTTTGTAAGGAAAGGTCAGACACACTATGGACAATCAGACAGTGATGCTTTTGCACTCACGTTGCCTCACAATAAAAATAGGATTTTTCTTCCCCTTATTTTACCCAGCTCTGGCGTTGTTAATTCTTTTTACAGGAAAATTCATTACAAGAAGCTAACATAATAAATACAGATCAATTCAATGGTTACATAGGAACATAGAATTATTATGGTATGTTCCTCAAAAAGTCCACTCAAAATAGATGTTAATACTAGAAATTTTTACAATGTGATCTTGAAGTGGGTCAAATGTTACTATCAAAGGGAATATTTATTATTATTTGCATATCTACAGCAGATTATTTAAACCCTCACTATCAATACACTTGATATTACTAATACATTCAACATTTGTGGCATTCTCTATTAACGAGTATACTAACACTTGGGAGGCTGGCAAAGGGAAAAATACATCACTTAGGTTCATGCATAAGCATGCATTACACAGCTATTATATACCACAGATAATGCACTATGACCACAACAGCAACTACCCATCTCCTCTGGAGAAAGGACAGTTGGATCAAGCGAGGGAAAAGTTCATCAACTCTGTGTAAGACCCTACATACTAACGTTCTAATTAATTATGTACTATGCTTTATGTTTCACATAAAATCCTATGCATATGGTGTAAATTTAATGTGTAAAGCTTTGGCTGTGATGAAAAAACATCCAAAAGATCCTAAATACAAATGTTTACAACAATAACAGAGTATTCTTCATGCATGATGTAATCATGAAAATTTTGAAACTTCTGCAAATTTTGGCATATAACCAAATAAAACCAGAAGTAGCTTTATAAAGAACAAATTTCAGCCAAAATGCACTTTTGCAGGAATTTTACCAGATGTAGCAGTCACATTACAGAATACTGCACTCTGCAAAAATTCAAGAGGCATGAAAATTAACATTACCTGAAGTCTCACTGATAGTCTACCAACAAAGTAAGCATATTATGATGTCTGAGAACAGCAAGTACAGTTTAAATCTTGAGTAATACACAGAAACCAATGAATTCGCCAGCCTCAAAAGGGTACCTTTCTATTGCAAGCTTTGGGTGGGTTTTCTAGTTAAAATACTATTTTTTATAAAGCTCTCAAACTCTAAACCAGAGAGGATTTCAAAGCTACTGTATCACTTGGATTAAGGCACCATTTAATTTTTCAGACATTAGCCAAGTCACTACTCCCTTACAAGTTACCATGTGTTCAAAACTTTAAAGCCATGGGAACTAACCTCCTGGTGGCATTTTTTAGTTCAATCAAGTTTGGGATCAGCACAGATATTAAATCAATGGCCCTTTTCTAAACATGAATTACAAAGAAAATAATCACAAAATACAAAATAGCTGCGCTGCAGCTGGTTGTAGTCACAGTCTAATTTTTAGGTGCAGCTCTGTAACCAATTTACTCTTGGGAAGGTGTGGGCTGCCACTGCATGGGACTTGCCCTGCCCCTCCACACCTCCAGTCGCTCATTCCCATTTGTGCCAGCACTACTGTTTGTGCAGCTTCATGGGGAGTCAGATCAGGGAAACGATCCATCTCAAAGTTAGCTGAGAAAATAAAAATAGATCAGTTTTCAGCTAGATAAATTTCCTGGTATGATTCACCCTGTGACCATTATGAACACAAAAGCCAACACAACAGTGCATGAAGAGGACATGACACTTCCCCCATTTCAACAACAGCTTCGACTTAATACAAATTTCAAGTAAACATGGAACTGCATCTATCAGGGGCAAGTTCACAGGATCCCAATTAAAATTCAGTAGTTGCTGCTGTTTCTCAAGATAAGAATAGACTTGTTCAGAAAAGTTTCCGATATATTAGTCAGCATCCATAAACCGGCATGATATTATAAAAGCCAGCATAGTAAATACTAGCTTTAAAATAAAGCAATCAATGCCGCACAAAGCCACACTGTTTTCTAAGTATTTTCATCTGTGTAAAAGTTAGACCATTAATACCTTTGCAGTTTCATCAGATTATAAGAGTGCATGAATAGGCAGAGATGTCATCATGTTCCTACAGAATCATCTCCCAGCGACAGCTCTTTGGGAGCTTCCTCCATTCACTCTGGAAGATATCTGGCAACAAAACTAACCTTAAAAACTGGAAGGCAACTGCTGGTTTGTTTGCATCTAATTATAAACTCCTTCCTTTGTATGCCCTTAAGAGATTTCACCCCTTCCTCTGCAAAACATCATGAAAATAAACAACAAAACAAAATAATCAATTTCTTCTCCTTCATCCTAACTTCAACTACTGCTAAGCTCATTCTAGATTCTATACAAGCATGGATATTGCAATGTGTAGCACTAAAAGTTTCATAAGGACCACTAAACTCACATTCAGGAAGCCTCTGAGGTGAAGTAGCAATAGTATTCCCATTTTAATTGAAGGAAATGGTGGCTTGGACAAATTAAAATCCATAATACTGAGTGTCAAATGTAAGATACCATTGGTTCAATTGTTCATATAATTTACCATCTTATGCATCTTTCTTTATCAGATAATTGTCTCTGAGTTTATTGCAGTCAAAAGCACAAAGTACTCACATAAAGTAGCTGCAAGATCCCTCTGCAGTCGTGGGTTTCTCATTATCTCAGGCTAGTTAGCAGCTCTCTGTGAAAACTATTCTGGTTTCAGTAACTTTCTTAGCATGACAACGTTGATAAGAAAAAAACAGCAGGAAGTGAATACCAGTAAAATTTTTACACTTCAACTGTTCAAATGTAACTGAAGATTTAAGTAATTTGGAATTTCAATGTAAAAATGTTGTCAATAAATGAAACTGAGGACTTTCTAATTTCACACTGTTAATATGCTATCATATTGTAACTCTATATTCTTGCAAAGGCAATCCTCCCAACTTTTCACAAGTGAACTTCTGAATGTATTTTGAAAAGGGGCAAGTGTTTTCTTATCAGTGTGCTGGCATTCAATACATTCATTTCCTATTTTCCTGTTAGTCTCAAAAAAGCACTCTTGTAAGAAAGGACATTAATAAAGTCAGAATTTATGGTAAACTACAGACATCCATTGCAATGATCTGATTACAAAGAAATGTAATTAGATTTATAAAAAGTAAGCTAATGCTACCCTGATCTGTAAGGGTCAACAAAGATCAACACAGAGTACCTACGATACAGCTAGAGGTAATACTGAAGAAAGCTGGAAATAAAGCGAGACTGAAGGTATATCTGCTTTACAGATGAGTATATATCTGAAGAACACTTCCCAGTTACCAACTATTACAAGCTCTGGCTTACACTACAACTGCATCTAGTACATTCCCTCTGCTAGGACGCATCCAGCCCACAGGAACAGACATGACATGGAGTTCAAACCAAAGCAACGGAAACACACGCAGCATGCACATCAAAATCTAAGCACGAGCTGCTCCACTCACCAGATTCACAAAACCACACAGATCACAGCACGGCTGAGGTGGGAAGGGACTTCTACGGGTCATCTGGTCAAAGCCCCTGCTCAATCGGGTTGCTCAGGACCACATACAGACAGTGTTTGAATATCTTCAGTTGTGCAGTATTATGCACTAGTAGAGACCTACCCCAAGAGCCAGGAAATCCCTCCTACACAAGTCAACTAAGGCCAGAGCAACACTGTTCTCCCTGCAGTTTGGGAAAAATCAGTCAGCTGTCAGTAAGTTCAAGATCCAAACACTGCCACCACCTTCCTTTTGTACTTGTTGGGGAAGAAAACCTCTCATTTTGCCAAGAGATTAAACACATGTTCATGAAGGGTCAAGAGATCCTCTTGGAGAACAAAATGCAACCAAGACAGCACTTGAGTGGTTCTCAACTTTCTTCCTTGTCCTCCACCTTCCTTTCATTCTCTCAATCATCACTAGCCTGATCTCTTCCCAAATCTGATTTTTCAATATCTCAATTTGCAGTCTCTATTGTCTCTTCTGTATTTGCACCCAAAACCTTTGACTTCTCCATCCAGTCCTAAAACTCCTTCAGGACCTAGATGTGAGTCACAGCTGTTGACCTTATTAACCTTTCTGACAATTACAGCCCACAGAGGCATAAGCTGATCAGCCCCAGTTGAGGTGAAAAGGATATGAGGATTGCCTTTGAAATAAAAGTAGGTTCAGGAGATATTACACAGGAGGTATTATACAGAATTACTATTTAAGCTTTAAAAAACAAAACATTTTTTTAAAAAAACAAGCATGTATTTGAGAAACAGTTCCTCAAAGTCTTCCCCAACAGTACCCTTCTGTCATGCAGCACGGCCAAGCCACAGGGGCTGAGAGCGGGACAAGGACAGTGAGTTGTCAGCATCTTGCTTTCCAGTCCCTGCAGCAGAACATTAACCTTGATTCTTGGAAAGTACTGCCCTCGTGGGTAACAAATTGGTAGGAACAGGAAGAAGAGCGACTGGAGAAACCATTCAGAATACAGACAGTGAGACAGCAATTGCTACATAGGAACTGGAACAGACATAAAAGAAACTGCAGTCTGAGTCTGGAGTCTGAAACTGCAAAACATACTGCCCAGGTGTTTTCCTGTGTGACAAGCAACCTGCTGTTGTCAGGAGTAGTAGAAGCACTTTTCCACCATAATTCTCAGGACATGTGAAAGGCCAAATGATTTCTCCCTTTTCTTCCTTCCCAACCCCAAAGATCAAAGCAATAAGCACTAGAAACATGCCTTACAAGCATGGAAGAGTGGTAATAACAAGGATTCCCTTTGGGTATTGTCTCTCAACTTCTTTTCAAAACAACATCTGAAAATCAACAGCACCAAGGTCTAACATGTTGATCCTCCCATGAACGTTACACACTAATAAAATCCTGTTAATACAAACAGGATAATACCTTTCTCCCTCTGAACATATTATTGCATCTTCTATCCAACATGTATATTATTGGTGGGAACTAATATATTCCATAAAGGAACATGCACAAAATTTTAGCTGCTACTATCTACAATACAGCTCATTTTTAACAATCAGAATCACAATTGTACAAACATTTAGAGCTGAGAAAAGGCCGTATTACAGCTAAATTGAAACCAAAACATTACCAAAAAAAAAAAAAGAGAGAGAGAGAGAGGCATCAATCATGCACAAATTACTTAAGCTAGCGTTCAGCAAGGGTGTTGCAGAGAAAAATACTGGGACCATTTGAACTACCTTGTGCCTCAGGCTTGTGTCCCAGGCTTCAGCTACTATAGCATCCTGCTTTTACCTGTAGTAACTTATAATAATCCAAGGTGGAGAGCTGCAAAAACAACACTCACAAACTTACTACCTAAAAAGTACTTGGAATAAACAGCTGTTTAGCAAAGAGAACATCCTGTACTCATCCTAGGTACGTCAAGTTTCACACTTATAAGTGTTTCTGACCTTCCTTCAGGGACAAGTAGGGTTAAAAAGGTTATAAAAGCCAAAAAGAAGAACTTGGCACTCAAATGAAAAGTGAGTGGGTCTGGGGGAGGGCGTGAAGCCCCCCCCCTCCCACGTCAGGGGGGTAACTGCAGGAAAACGGACTCTACATACACAGCTCCCTATTCAAGGTGGATGTGGAAGTCAAGTAACACAGAGTTTGAAGTTTCCTCTACTGCAAGCAACTTTACAGATCTGTTTCTGAACTGAGTGAATGATGTAAGTCTCTATTTGAGAACATAAAAAATACCGTGGTTTAGATATATGGATGTATAAACATTTACATAACACAGCTGGTAATGTCACTAGTGCTTTTTGGTTGGCTTCCAATGGCCACCTTTTGCATTCATAGACTCCGTAACATCCTTGTACTGTTTTAATGGAACTTCAATGACTTATTTAGTTTCAAGTGGTTCATCAGTGAAGACTTTACCTTAAACTACTATTACTACAATTAGAAAATAGTTTAAACTTCTACTTTCTGCAGCAGATGTTCAAGACAGTCTATTTAAATTTGTCTTTGTTAGAGGTGTGTTAAACTACTCAAATAATTCAGACAATCTGCAAACAAGATTTCTGACAGGTTGTGAACAACAGTCAATTAGTATCATAACTTCTGAGATTATTTTTTCAATCAAGGCATTTCTGCCCCCACCCAAAAAGAAACATACCACAAGAATTCAAGCTCCAGTGTGTATTTCCAAAATTAACATCTTTTTGGGCTTGGTACAACTGCAAAGCCTAATGTCCATTACAACACAGATATAACATCACAAAATATTTTCCACATGTTTATTTCTTGAAACCTCATGATACCTTCATCATGTCTTGAATTGCAGAAATGAGAACAAACCAGCAGTTGAATTAGTGTCATCATAGTAAATCAAACAGATCTTACTCTACAAACTCAATGAGTTTAGAAATAACAACTCTACTTCAGGAAATTCTATTCTGGATCCCAATATGTTACAAAAAGTTGTATTAATAAGTAATTAATATTTGAGTGAAAAAGATATTACAGTGTTTGAAGTGATACACATATTCCAAGAGTTACAAGAAAGCTTCATAACATCTGTTTTTCACCTCCATCTCACTACAGCAAATGTCTTAAGTTATCGTGGTTAAGTTAGAGCAGCTTAATATTCCATAACTACTATTTCTGTACTGTGTGAGCATTGCGAGATAAAATGAGGACATCAAACACTAAGATTAATGTCACCCCACAAGTAAGTGAGATACATTATTCCACATAATTTGCATCAAAATATATAATAGAGCAAGGGACACCCGGCCACAAAAACCAGCATTATCTCATCTAACACACCTGAATGCAGGAGACCAACAGAGGTCTGGTAATTGAGGTACAACAGAAGTACAGACTTAGACAACATTTTGTCTGGTCTTTAAATAACGATTTAGCCATCTTTTTGTGCAATACACATCAGCTATTCCCTCCTCAAATGAAAAATCCTTACTCTTTCAACACATACACACACAAAAAATAGTTATTTGACATGTTACATCTAAAACTGGGTCTTTAAAAAGTTAGCATCTGTGTCAATTTTTCCTTTGTCCCAAATGATCTTTTAATAACATGGTAACATGGACACTTAAAACTTTTCATATGTTTAAACTAATTGAAATCTTGTGCACAGGTTATATATAAAGAAATTAGGTTGCAATTAAGCATAGTTATTAATGATTGTTAAATCTAATTGTTGTGACTATTATAGACCACAGACAAGGTCAACTCTACAACACATGAAACTAGCTTTAAAGAAAAAAAAAAAAAAACACCACCTGAATTATATGCATAAAACCCTCTTTTATAATGATATGCTCCAATCATACTAAGCATGTTCATCCATCTGAAAAAACAGCTGTTTCCAAACTGATATATTCAGAATATATCCCCACTCTGTAAGACATTCAATTTGTATTCAGTAAAATTAAAAAGACTAAATCTTACAATAATTTGAAAAGACACTCTGCAAAACATTGTGCATATAAGCAAATCCAAAACGTAAAAGTAATTTCAGCAATTACTGCAAAGTCCTTAAACTGCATCAATATTGAATACACATTTTAACTTCTGCATATCAGCAGCAAGGTTTGGATCAGTGTATTTCCAGTTTTCAGTCAAGATCACGTCCCTTTCACCTATATGCATTAGAAGGAAAGGACACTCACAAAAGAAGACAACACAACTCTCTTCTAATCTGGTTACAAGAATAACTGGAGAACAGAAGGAAGAAAGAAAAATGATTATCCTCTCTGAAACAAAACACACTGAACCAGTAAATCGCACAAGTGTCTTTCCAGCAGCACAGGAACACATGGCCATGAGATGCTTGGCTCTTAGCACTAGATCCAAGACGGTAAGTCACAGACAACTACAAGACCCTCTACACAAAAAGCATTCCCACTGCTCTCTTGACTGAGCAAAGACTCCCTCTAGAAGACCTCAGCAGTACATCCAAAAACCATTCATGCTGCACGTGCAACTCTTTCTCGGACAAGTTCCGATGTCTCACAGGGTACATTTGCATTAGTACTTTAGTTCAGATTAGAAGAGCACTTTCACAACAAATCTTCCTATCACTCTGGCTAATGCACTCTGCTGAATGAAGCAGTCCTGGAGTGCACAAACCTAGTTTCTTTCGGATGAAAGCGAACCACAAGATACACTCTGGAGCCCCACCACTGCTGATGGAGCACAGAAGCAGACAGAAGCCAGACCAAAGTAACACCCACTTGACTTTGCAAACGCTCTGAGTGCAGGTAGGTACAAGGTCCTCATCACCAATTACTTCAGTCTCTGGATCTGCTCTCACTCGACCACATCATTTGTTCAGGACAGCCCAAGCCCCTGTGCGTCAGGGTCTCCTTTCATATATGGCATGGGACCTGCCTGCTGATGAGGTTCACCAAGCTTTGCTTCCTCTTGGGTTTCACTTCTTACACCATCTGAAGTTCTCAACTCGAGCCTGTCACCTCTGCCAGCTTGAGCGTTCGCATACCACGGCTTACCCTTCCTCAGTATCACCTACTCTCATCACACTGAAACATCTTCTCATAAAGACAACTCAAAGCCCAAGTATGATCATATCAATTAAGTAAACTTAACTTCGGCATTTCTTAACTTTGGGTGCTGAGTGATTTTAAAATAGGAATACCTAAACAGCTTGGCCATTTAAACATACACAGAATAGCAGCAAGTTGAAGTCAATCACGTAAAAGCACATTGAGTCTCAGTGCTTGAGAGCAGGCTTAAAAATGTGCAAACATACAACCGTCAGCCCTCTATTCTTGACATGGATACAGTGGGAAGGATAATTAAGCATTTTCTCAATGCATTTCACAGCCATTAATAACCACAACGCCCTGCTCTAACAGACCCTCTCCTCCCCAGACTTTCTACCTCAGTCTCAACTCGGAGAGAGATCCCCAGCTCGACTCTCAGTTGTCCCCTCTCATTCCAACAGTCACTTCCTTTAACTCACTTTTGTAATGGCCTGTCTCATTAGCTGCCTCTTCTAAATTCTTATTCATTCCAGTTCTTTTGTCAATCTCATACTTCTCGACTGGGCTCTGAACTGCAGCAAGATATTGCTCTGTTCTTTTCCCTATACCACAAACCTCCCTGACTGCTGAAGGGAACAATTTTCAAAGGCCCAAGGCTATACTCACATGACCAAGCAATTTGGCATAAAAGAAACACATCAGACCACTGATGCATCTGATGCCCAGGCCCTTACTTCTACAGCATATAGGATTTATGAATCCTATTTCACATTAAGTTCAGGCTGGTGTCTCAGAAGGAATGATACACCACGCACGTGGTTCATGGCTGTCCAAAGAACCAGCTGTTGGTTTGCACCCTTATGCCCCAGCTGGGGGCTGGAATCCACTCGGCGCATACCTGGAGAGGAGATTCCACATTTGATTTCCTCCAGGAGAACCTAGTTTGTACATACCAAACTGCTCTGTGAACTGAATCAATGACCGTCAAATGGGGATAAACAGAGAACTCACTTTAAAAACTCTAATAGCATTACAGCTTGCAGCAGCAGCACAACTTTACCCAGTCCTGTGATGCTTCTTGGTATAGAGAAAGAATATTCAGCTGGCAAAGTGAAGTGTCTACGGAGCTCAAATTCCAACTTTCTGAACTCAGAATAAGTTTAGCACTCCTCCTTGGCAACAATAAAAAAGCATACTCTGACTCCAAAGCAAGGTCAGGGTAGAGCCTGTAATTCCATGAAATGTATAACCATTTGTAGGGGGAGATGCTAGGTCGCAGCCTGAACCTGTGACAGAGCACCTGGAGGAGGGCTGTGGCTGCCTGGGGAGCACAGGCAGAATGCTGGCACCCGTGTTCCCCACATGATCAGAAGGAGCGGGCCCAGGGTGGGGCTGCCCCGGGCTCATCTAAGGGCCAGCCACAGGGAGGAGCACATCTGTCTCAGAGACCAGCTACTCCTTGGAGGAGCATCATCTCAGTCAGGGAGTGCTGATCACTGGTTGCACGAGTCAGAACTTTTGTGAAATTTCTGTTTATGCTTATTATTAAACCCTCAGATACTTTGCCTGGAATTGCTAAAAATCTATCTGAAGCAATTTCACTGCTTCAGTTGCAGAACAACTATTGCATTAAGTTCATAGAAATTCTTCGACACTGAAAAATCTCACTTTTTCTCTGTTTTCAGAGACAAAGCAGACACGTTGATCCACCAACAATCAGAACAAGTCAGACATGGAAAATTTAAATAAATAAATAAATAAATAAATAAAAACAAGCACATTTAAACCTATGCAGTTACCTAGAGCAAGAAGGAAAAAAAAAAAGACCATACATTTGCTGAAAGTTCATGAAAAGGAAGAAAAATGAATGCTGTGAAACGTCTTCACTTTGAAAACAAAACAACAGAAGTGACATCATGATGTAAAACTCAGTAGGTTTTTCTTTAATTAATAGATAGCAGAAAAGCACAAGGAAGAAAACCTTTATTTTACATTTCAGATCTTCAAATATTCAGTAAGACATTTAATTTCACTGTACAAAACCACAGTCTGTCCTTTCTGGGACCTTGGTGGTTACTACATATCAGAGTTGATATTGGGGTTTAGTAGGAATCAGAGATCATCCTAGTCATATTCTAATATGCTTGAAATTACATGAATTAAACAAAAAGAGATATCCAACCTGAGCAAGTAACAAGATAGGAAGGAAAAACAGTTTAAAATTTTAAATAGCTCCTGCCATGCAAAATTTGGTTTGTTATATACATAAATATATACTCCAAAACGGGAAGCAGTCCTTAATCTTTGTGTAGTTTAGCCAATTTTCATCTACAATATCCACAATGAAATACAATTATGCAGGAGTAATTACAGAATAAGCAACTTTTTCTCACATTCTCTTGGCTTCTTTAGCATTTAATGTCAATCTACAATAAGAAAGCTAATAATGATCTTTGTCTTTGCACACTGCTAATGAAACAAAGCATTTCTTTGTAAATTAAAGAGCAATTTTGTTCACACTATTTGTGTCTAAATCCTTCTGGGCTAGAATCACAGAAGCTTGTGGCATACGTCACCCTATAATCCAGATCACCTTCCCTCTGCAAGAGATGTTCTTTTGGAAATAATCACGTGCACAACCACGATCCCAAACAAAGCAGCACAAAGCATGAAGTTTTCATTCAGAGTCCATTACATGATATGAATGCCAGGTATTTCTGCACTCCTAACATATGGCAACCTTCTCAAGCTTTCACATCACATAGTGACAGATTATGAAGTGACATCTCAAGAATTTACAGGAGTTTAATGTAACAGAAAATACTACTTTAGACTGGCTTATAAGTAGGAACATACTTTTAATCATGTGGCTTCCAGGTCTGCAGAGCAATTAGGTATATGCTGAGCTTTACACAAGTAGTATGTTGATTTTACGGGAAGTACTTGAGTATGTAATATAAGCAGAGCCACATCTTGGCACCCAGCAAGTTTCACACAAAGTATCACATCCGCAACAGCTTCTACGCAACCTCCAACTGTGCCCCTCTATTTCTACTTCTTACAGCTGCCACCATTGCACACTTAGTCTGATGCAGGAATGACAGGAGCTGCAGTAGCAAGGTTAAGTGGGAATTACTGAGACTAGCTTCCTCCTTACTGTCAGTTACCCACATAAACAGGGGCAGTGCTGAGGGTTAAGTATTAACAAGACCCGGGTCTTAATGGCCATTAATTCCATATGGTCAGATTAGCTCACAGCAGAACAGAAGATAAATCAAGAACGCTTACAGCATAACTGTACAATGCCACTGTGCACAGCCTGCTACACACCGGAAGAACTTAGCACTAATAGGTAGAACTTACCCCTCTTCTGAACCCAGCCTTCCTTCACAATGGTAACATCGCTCATGATGGCTCCACTCTGAACCCCCGACTCAAAAGAGTATTTCTTTGAGTTATCAGCTTGTCTGTTTGGCTTCTCTTCTGCTGCTCTTCCCAATTTCTACTGATGAGTCACCCTGGAGGGAAATATTAGAGAAAGAATTTAAGTCTTTTCTGTTTTTCTCATTTGACAGCCAACAAAAAAGTCTTTGTTGATGTCTTCTACTGACTGAGCTCATATTAAAAATCTGCCTTTTTTTTAATTAACGATATAACAGAATCATGTTTCTATAGCCTTACAGCACATTTTCCATGAAAACCTTACTACCTAGCAGAAGTTGAACGTGTCACATTTTAAGTCATGTGGCACTATTATAAAATGCACACAATAAGATTTTTTTGTACTAATGCACAGGATGCTGTTAAATGAAAGCCAGTACTGCTTCACGGGTCCAACTTTGAAGCCACAGTATCTTTAACCATCCCCCCATTAGTTTGAATCCATGCAATGGATAAGTGATTCTATTACAAAGACTACATTGATCATATCAAGAGTGCAAGGAAATGGAAGGAAAGGTTCTGCAAAGGCACTTAAAACCAAAGCCTTATGATGATAGCCATATCCATAATGCTTAACTGTTAAAATCTATATTAAGTCATTCACCAGTCATGCATTTCCTTTTTTAAAATGCTTGAATTAAAAATAAATAAATAAACAGTAAAGGCTACAGAAATATAACATTCTTCCCACTTTCATTACAAGCGCGTGACACCTGATACAAACCCTTAACTTTAAGTTTTTAAAAAACCAGCATCATCTGCAAGTAAATGAATAGAGGAACAACTTAGCAGGAGTGCAAACCAACCCCGAAAGCCACTGCCCAGTTTAGGAGAAGCAGCACCCGCTCTCTCAGGGCTTTCAGGCAGGCAGTGCTAGGAGCACTCTGCCGACAAAGCTCAGCTCACAGGGGCACAAGGGAGGCTAGCCCTGCCGCAGGACGTGCCAACCCCAGGAGCCACAGCCCTCCCTTCCAAACACTTCGCTCCCAGACTACCAGCTATCTGTGAAGAAGAGATAACAGCACTGTAACCAAACAGGAAGAGAAGTCAGAGGGCAGGAGAGGTTTCCTTTTGCCAGCACACTGCCTCTCCCCTCCATCCTTCAAAATAAAGAGAAACATGAAAATAATGTCAACCTAGAAAAGGGCGGGATGCCAAGAAGAGGGATTTCAGCGATGGCAGCGGAACACCCTTCTGTGGTTGTACACACAGGAGCACACCTCTACACACTGCTGGCATGGAACAGGAACACGCAGACCAGTTTAATACTATAAAAGGCAACACAGACATAGTCGTTTAATCTATTGACCAACAAATGTAAACACATGACAGAGACAAATACTGCTGTCCTAGGAGCAACCTGAGCAATGAATGAATGGAGAACGAACTGGGAAATAACCTGTTCTAGTCCAATCAAGTACAGTGTTAGAACTAAACCACTACACACATGCAGGTTATTTCTTATTTATCATTTGCAACACGTATTTGCAGCACACAGCAGCCAGACAGAAGGCTACTGTTATATGGACATTGTGCTGCGCAAAATAAAACTTAGTATGAACATGTTTTTCAAGTGCTATGCAACAAACAGCAGTACAGCATGGTTCAGAAATACTGAGGCGTACCCATTTTACAGCTTTGCTTTCACTTATTTGCTCACAAATGTGCAGAAATTTGGCTGCTTAACATTAAAAGCTGCAGCACTGGATCCAAGAGTAGCCCAAAGTCTAAACAGCAGGGAAGGCAGTGCCTCCGAGACACCTTCCCGGCACTGGCAGACACGACACCATGCCTGAGGCAGGTGATACGCAGCCCTTGGTACCAACATCACACCCACTGTGCCCAAAAGGACACCACGCAACTCTGTCCATGTGACTGTTCCCTGCCTTCAGACTTCTATAGCTTTATGATTTCCTAAGAGTTACAAGGAAAGGTTATATACAAGGTTTTGGAAGGACAGGAGACAGCTTCGTTATTGTTAATTCCCCTCTTTAGTTTTAACTGTTTAGACTTCGCATTATGGAAGTCAGTGTGGCAGAAACAACACAACCTGCCTTTCCACAGCCTTTACCTCAGTGGTTTGTGAGTTGTTTTCTGGGTCACGCACTATCAGAGCTTTTGTTTGTGCACTTCAGCCCGGCGATAAGCAAGTCCGACAGCTGCGCCTCAGCAGAGATCCTGAAAGACCGGGGCACTCGACTGACAGTGGTCCCAGCTCTGCCATTCCGGCTGACAGCAGCACGGTGTTAGCTCCTGCCACGAACACACATCTTCACAAAACCAGGGCTCAGTATCAAAAAGCAGCGACGTACCAACAGCTGCACTGTGATGCACATGTACGCACACTCGTATCCCAATGCCCGACTTCAGCCTGACTTTCCTAGGAGACCTTCCGTGCATTCTTTAAGATGTGATCACGGGTGACATTTGTTTCAACTATAAAGGCAAAATAAGTGAAGTATTTAGCTTGGGCAGGCGTATGCTGGGATTTGTTTTACCCTTTCAGCCTCTTTACTGCACTTTCCAACGTTGGTGTGTTCTTACGAAAAGTGCAATCATTTACTTTTATTGGTAGGGACTAAGCTGTAAGGAACGAACTTCTGCACTAAGTAGCAACGATCTTGCCTGCCCACACACTGATCATTAAGCCCATGATTTCTGTAGAGACCTAGTTCTAATGAATTAATTCATGCCTAAAGTTCCCTATTTATCCACTGATCACAATTAAGCTAGTATTATTTAATCAAAATCTGATCTATGACTGAGTTTTATGTCAGCCAGTGTCCCAAAAACTTCAAAAGCACACCTATAGGATTGCATCCTACTCCTCCCATGAACTACTATACTCAATTTCAAAGGAAAAAGAAAGAAAAAAAGGATAAATATGGTGACAAAACTAACCGATTTATCTCCAGTTTAGCTTCACAGAATTACCAGGAACAACTTAAGTAAAATTATCAACAGTTGTATGCAGACGTAATGGTTATAACGATTGCTCCCTTAATTGGTAATTGAAAGTCAATCTGAATTACACAGGAAGCTGTAGAAGATAAATTGAAGCATTAAAAGACTAATGAAAATGAAGGTTATACTTTCACACTACGCTTTCAAGAAGCCATTTGTAAGCATCTGTAGTATTACTCCTTATTAAATTCCTTTGAGGCTTTCTAAAAGCTGTATTCCTTTACTCAGAAATTCATCCAGCAAAACTGTACAAGAACAGACTCCTGAAAATTACCTATTATCATGACAAAAACTGACCTTAATGAAAAATAGGCATACAGAAATCTTCTCCCTGAAGATGTACTGGTGCATTTCTATAGGCATAAAGGAGTTCCCCACAACATATGCAACAAGAACTCTCATATGAAAATAGCATTGCATCTATTATCCAACTATTTCAAGAAAAGCTACTGAAATGTTCACACTGCACAGCCTGCATAGAACTTAAATATTTGTTAGCCATCAACTCCACTCTCTCCATGAAGAGCTGTCATAAATTCTACAGTTTCCCCAGTTGCTACAGGATGAACCCACAGAAACTGGGAAAAAAGTGTTTAAGAACTGACGCTGAAGACAGAGAATCACAGAATCATTAAGATTGGAAAAGATCTCTAAGATCATCTACCAACCACCATATTTTGTACTCCAGCTGCTTCCTACAGGGAAAAACTTGTTTTCTTACGTATGCTCTAGGGACTAAAGAACAGGTTGGAGTGGTTTTTTTTTTTTTTTTTTCCCCACTTTATCAAACAGAATTTTTAAAGGATACTTTTCCAAGAGTATGTTGTATCTTGCAGACTGTATCAGACAGTCATGTATATGCATAATAAATACAAGAAGTTATTGTCTGCATGTTTAATGGAACAGATATGATGATTTACCCCATCACAAGCAGTTATGTTAACAAAATGTCTGTACTTCTTTTGCATCTGGTAAAAAATGGCAAAATTTTTCCTCTCTTCTTTGGAAAGTTATTAAGCCACTTTTATGGTGTTGCACTAAACAATTCAGCACAATTCTAAAGAGCTAATGCCACCCTTTTAAGTTTCCAGCTGCTAACTCTGCAGGAACATCTTTCTGAACAAAGATCAAGCAGAAACTTCTACATGCAACAGATCCTCATGGTTTTCCCAAGCTGGGGTGAAAACCCAAAACCTTTTTAGTTTTCATCTTGAACTCTGAGACTAACAGAAACAGAAAGAACCAGTTGGTGATGCTACCACATGGGAACTATGGGACTTATCATTAAAACAAGCAATGGGCTATTCGGTAGGAAGAAGACAATACCTTTTTTCAACTTGTAATTTTAAATCAAATGAGGCTCTCATGGCCATCATAGTAGCCAGGCATCTCCACAAACACTGTGGAAGAATTTCCTTCAAGCAGAAAAGAGCAAGAACAGTGTTTCAGGTCTACACTTAACAACCACTACATGCAAGTGAGTAATCAAGACTCTAAGAGCAGACAACACTCCCTTGGAATCTGGGCATCCTCCCATTTCCCCAGTGACAAGAGACAGTTGAGTGCAGAAGACAGTGCCCATAAATTCAGTGTAAATTGTATGATTCAGGTCTCTGTTGTAAGAACTTTCATAAACACAAGCTCCTACTTTCAACAATTTTGGAGCTGAGAAAAAACAGATACTCTCACATTGAAGCTATCACAGAGAATACCAACAGGATCAGTTTCACCTCTTCCAATGACTATCCCTACATCTTCTACCATTCACAACTCAGTGATCCACGTAACCCTCCTCTCACAACATGTAAGGGAACCACTGTTTTCCCTTTTTACAAGTAACCACTTGTTTAATAAAATGCTTGGCGGGGGGGAACCAAAAAGCAAATCTTTCTGATTCACTCTGCCTGACTCACTGAGATTCCTCAGTCTTCAACATAATCAAAGCCAAATCTCCTCATCTTTATCTCATTTCTCAGGAAGGTACACTGAGAAAAATTATTTGCTTGCACACACTGACACCAAAAAAAAAAAAAGAAAAAAAAAAAAAAAAAGCTCTGTCATCCTCTAGTCTAGTGGCTGTCATCACACCCATGCTTGTTTCTCTGCTTTGGGGACTTTTTTTGTTTTCAGCAGATCAGATTCTAAAGAGGTTTTCTCAAAACTAAGTTTGAATCCTCGGACATAACCAAATACACTGTAGCAGTCTCCAGTGCTGTCTGTAATCACAGAGCAAGAAATTAAAAGATAAGCCTCTAAACTAAAAACAGAGTTCTCCTTAGGATTTGATGTTGAGATCCAAGTTTTACTTGTATCAAAAAAGCATGCACATCCTCTTCCCCTACCCAAGTTATTATCTAAAAGAGTGGTCAAACAATTAGAGGATACATTGCACAGCATCAAAAATTACACAAAAGACTATGCTTCAGAACAGAGATTGTTACAAAAATTCCGAAATTAAATTAACTTATATTACTAATGGAAGAATCACATCCAGTTCAGTGATTTATCTAGAAAGTGCAAAGTATTCACACAGGCTTCTATGAACTACATATCCTGGAATTTTGGTTACACTTCAAAAACAGGACTGTTGCATTATGTCCCTCTTTATGGTCTCAAGAGGACTGACTGATTTAAATACTATCACTGCTTCAATTGAGAAAAAGGAACCTACGGGTAGACACTAGTTGTTCAACTTCTTAGAACTAACTTGTAAACAAACAAACAGGCAGGCAAAACAAATACAACACCAAACAAAACATTGACTTGTTTTAAAATACAAATAGAAAAACAGGACTAATAAAACACAACACATTCTAAATTTACAAAATCTTTATTGCATACACAATAAAGACACTAAAACATATTCCTACATAATTTCAAAGCATAGATGTTCATACTTAAAAATTTTAAAACAAATACAAAAAAACTCCAAGATATGTCTGCAATTGGCATTGCAAATAATTTTTAAATTATATTTTTTACTAAAAGACTCAATATCATTAAGAATATTGGTATCAAAAATTCATTCCTGACAATTTTATTTCATAAGCCTTGACTTGGAATTATAAGGAGGATAACAAACAAATGGTAGTTTTTACACGTTGTGGCAAGGAGAAACAACATACATTACAAAAGATAAATAGGTCTTTTTAAAGCACTCTTATGTGTATGCTTTGCTCCTTAATATTTTCAGTGTTCAGTGTTCACTTTCAGTAGGTCAGAAAGCTGCACATAACTCATAAAAGCTGAAGTATTAATAGACAAGTTATATGTTTAATTTAGATCTTGCAACTGAGTAATTTTATCGGTAAAGAAACTAATTCTTCATTCCTTTTCATATTATAATGACAAAATAAGTTATTTTAAGGGACAAAGGTTTAATTAAAGCAAGGTGAACAAACCCACCCTTGTCTTTGTTTATTGAGATATAAAGGAAGTTTCTAGAAGTAACTAAACTATTTCTCTGGAATCCCACATGAAACATTAACAACCCATTGTTCTGTATTGTTTTTATTGACAAGAATGCTTTAAATCCTTTTCTCCCCTCCAGTCACAGAAAACAATAACTGAAAATTGGACCGGAGAGTGAGAAAACGTACAAGTACAGGTCTGAAATCCAACCCAAGAACGTATTTGAAGCAGAAAATGTTAACAGAGGGCTAAAGTTATGCATCAAGGAAAAAGTTACTCAGACAATGAATTTGAGAGAGTTTTGAGACTTAAAAGAAATCAAATCAAGGATTAGTTAGGGATCATAACTATGACAATCACATTCTACTCAACACTTCAGAATAACTGCAATAAACTTAGCTTGCTGAGGATTAACATAGGAATACTGTTTCTTGCCTTTTTAAGTCAAAATTCCTTTACCCTTTAAGAAAATAGTTTAGTAATGACTCTAGCAACCAAGCAAAATTAAACTCAAGTCCCATATTTTGAAAACAAACTAAGAATGGATTTCTCTCTATAATATGCTGAAATAGGCTCTAATTTTCAAAAGTTCAGAGAACTACGAAATTCCTGTTCATTCTGAGATATTTTAAAAGGTAGCTTTTAGAGATACAAAGTAGATTCATTAAACTAATACGTTTCATTATAGAAAAGACAGTATCTTTTCTGGAGCACAGCACCCTCCTATGTATACAACACCAAGCACTCTGTTGAAGCCACAAATATTTAAGATAATAAAAGCCAGAAATATGCAAAGTGGTATGAGCAACAAGAAAAGGAAAGTACTGAAATAAAAATATGCTTTCAAACTATTAACATACAGAAATAAAAATACACTCTCAGACTATTAATATACAAGATGGAAAAAGTTCAATGATATGCCTACTCGGAGACTTTCCTTCAAACTTCTAAAGTAGGATTTATTTATTATTTGGATATTCTGCAAATTAAATTCTGAATTCATTTGCAAAAATAGGGCTGAACTTCGTGATTCTTTCCCACAGAACCATCCAAATTGCTGAACTTACTGACTGTCTAATTCTGCCTCTGCAATACGACCACAGCTTAATCGCACTCCAACTTCTAATCTAAAACTTTGGGATCTGCTAGTTCATCTTCAAAAAGCATTATTCTCATCAACTTGAGATCTGAATTTCCTAAGTACAGAAGGAATTCTCTACAACCTTAAATGAAGAATGCATTTTTCACCAGTACGTTATTGCTTAAGCACACATTTAAGGATAGATGCAGTCTTAACTCCATTAAGCTCTTCTGCAAAAGTTATACGAAAAGCCAGAGTACGTGAAAGTCACACACACAACCTTCATTCTCTGCCTCAAAGTATATCATTACATATCGGAAAAGGTGTAATAACTTAAAGAAAATGCATTAGGCAAGTCACAGTGATCACATATCTCAAGAACCACACTAAGCGCTTAGGGGAAAAAAATGGTTTTGTAAGTGGAGATTGTTTTGAAGGATGGCTGAGAGTCAGCTGAGAAATTCTGTGTTTTGCAGGGTCATGCCAGCTGCAAGAGAGGTTTCTGACTGCTGGGCACTGCCATTCCACACCTACAAAAACCCAGTGGCAAGACCTCTGCTGATCTCAGTAGAGCTGAATCAGGCTCCTCATCCCTGCCCCTACGGCAGGATGCATCCAAATACCGTTAGCACACACACAACGCAGCAACGTCTGACAAACAGTGCTGTCGTGGCACTCAGCCACACGTAGGAGATACTGAGGTCCTAGCTGCACTCTTAAAGGAACTGGAAAATAAGTACTGCTCTTTAGCCAGGGTATTCCAGAAAAAATCACAGGGTGACAGCTTGTTCTTAAGGCTGTTTTCAGTCACTAGGACTCACACCTAGACACTTGCATCAAAATACGCAGAAAAAGAGAACTGGCCAAGACGAACTCAAGAGATACACATTTATTTAAATGTAGTCAGTGCTGACACTAATATCAAAAATCTGAGAGACTAAGTGAGCAAACATAATTGTCTACATACACACAGGACAAAAATGCTTATTCTCCCTGACAAGAGCATTTTATGATAGTCAGTGCCTCTTTTTTGAAGTATTAAATTTGCCTCCCAGTAGATCTCAGTAACACCCTTAAATAACGAAGACAAAAAGGATCCATTTCAAATCCACCACATGCACCAAAACTACTCCTGTCGCCACACTTGTAGTTGATCCAGAGCTACAGGACAAGGACAAAATGCCCAACAGTCTGTTACTTCATCCTTGCATTTTCTGCAGGATTTTGTTAGCACATGTTAGCTACACAACTAAAACAAGTTCCATTTATATTTTTTCTCTTCATTTAGGCAGCCCCAAATCTTCTTCATACAACCAGTCCAGAAGAAAATGCAAACGAAAACTTTGAAGATGATTTTACACTACGCAAAACAGTGAGAAGTTAACTCTCCTGGTCAGCATTTTACTACTTGCCCATATTCATTTCTCCAGTTAAACAGATCTGTTAAATGCTTTGAATCAGCGTTGCCATTCGCTGCGTAACTTTTCCTTAGGAACAATCTTTTCTCCACCGAGCCAACCTGTTGCACAGGAGAGCTTCCAGTGCCTGTACCACCTGCACTGGGGTAACCCTGTCCCCATCACGCCACTTTTACTGCATATCTCGACAGAGTGAGAGTGGGGGGAAGCACAGCGCAACCTTACATTCTAGAATAATTTTAATGGGCACTTAAATCAGATATCGTTTCTCCTGAAAGCAGTACTTAATAAATGGGTGGTAAACTTCACATAAATATTGTCAAACAAAATGCATAAACGCACGCATTTAGCTTTTCCGCTCGTCTTGAATCATTGCTGTTCTCTGCAAAGGGAGGAGGACACATTCTGAATCGAGGGTTGGTTTCCATAGCGGAGCTTCAGGCAGGCAGCAGCAGCTTGCCTGGGACAACCAACACCCGCAGGACACAGACACAGCCCGGAACATCACTGCTAAAGTGACTCCACCTACGCACCGAGCATATTGAGATGGAAGTTTGGTACAACAAAGTTTTTGCTCAGTGTAGTTCAGTGCCTACCCACTCCCCAGTGCGGATTACAGTCAGCCAAAGGCAGTGGAGGTGCCAAGGGGCAGCAGGTCCCTGTCACACAGCCCAGGAAGGGCCAGCAGCCACGTGCAGGCCCGCCTCTCCTGCAGCACAGCGTGCAATGGCAGCCACGTGCAGCGGTTAGAAACCATCTTCTTCATACTAAGAACAGCATGGAAACTTCAAATGTCTTCTAACACAAACCACTGCCACAACCATAGAATCATTAATGTTGGAAAAGACCTCTAAGGACCATCTAGTCCAGTCATCACCCATCACCACCATGCCCACTAAGCACGTCCCTCAGTACCACATCTACACGTTTCTTGAACACCTCCAGGGACGGTGACTCCACCACTTCTAACAGTGTCACACCTTCCAAAAAACTGAGTGGTTCGAAGTTAGTTCTCCAGTTGTCAGTCATTTATTAATGAAACTTCAGGGGTACAGGAATGGCTTTTTGATGTGCCTCTTTTAATTGGAACGTGCACACAGAAATGAACAACCCCAACGAGGCCATGGCAGACGCCTCTGAGCTGCTGGTTCAGGGTTAAGCTCCAGAAGAAATGCCACTGCTCTCCCCATCCCCAGAACATTTGTCCCAGCATCAAAATGCCAACAACACTTCCCAGGGCAGCGCACTGCCCCAGCAGCAACTGGGGCCAAAGCAGACCTCCGGAACATCAGCGTTTGGTGTTTTGTTTAACAATGTATCATCTTCCGCCACACTGCAGAACAACTGCAGGCACCCAGCACCTCCCCTGGGAAAGAGGAGCACGAGGAACCACGCAGAGCTCTCTAGGAAACAGAGTGGGCCCCACGGCTGCCGTGTTTCCTCGGCTCTCCTCTGAGCCTGACCCAGCAGTCAACCAAAACACACACACGTGGGCTGTCATTAGCGATCCAATCCAATTACAGATATTGGGGTCAACCTAAAGACTCCTAAGGAAGAAAAAAAAAAAATAGCCACAACTCTTCCAGACAGCTCTCCTTGGGTTGTATGCTCATTTTAGAGACCAGGTGAGCTGCCCTCCCCGTGGCACACGCTCCTCTCACGCTCCCTCTGCAGATCACTGCCTGATGCTCAGGGCCCTCCCTGGGTGCCTGCAGCATGGGACACGCGGAGCACTGTATGAAGAACGCCTGCTCCTTGGCCAGGTTTTGGGACGCACCAAGCACGCAGCAGCAGAGCTGGATGCAGGCTGCTGAGGTGCCGGGGGAACCGGCGATGCAGCACCCCGTGCAGCCCCGCGCTGGGAGCAGAGCCCCTCCGGCAGCGGCTGCGTGCGGCGGGGCTCGGCCGCACCGTCACGGGAACCCCGCCGGGATCCCGCAGCGGCACCCGGGCG